>JAPMLY010000016.1:477500-522500 GCA_026401115.1 Tetraselmis chui
TCCATCATAACTCGCATGTCGACGCTACCAATCTGCGCAGCTACATTAAAGCCCAAACTACCTTGAGTTGCGCTAGAAACACGAGGGTTTCTTCGATAGGGTACGTAAACGAGGAAACACCGGTTTTCTTGGCACAACGGATGAAATGCAATGTCATCTAGTTGTGGACGCTACTAATATTGAATATAGCGGCCGGAGCGTACCTCCTCAGTTCGGAGTCGATGCTCTTATCAACCCCGCCCCCCCGACCCGGGGGTGACTAAATGTGTGCCATTTGAATAATGAAGAGCCTCTGAAAAATAAAGACCCTAGCGTCGAAGTTGATTTGACCCCGCTATCATTAAGCGTCATGTTTGGTCCCCCGATGGGAGGTTATTGGTGGTCGGTTCTTGTACCTAGGGTGGTGGGTAAATGCACGGCGTACTACTCCTTGCTTCGACCTCCACATCTGCGAAAGACATGAGTGGTTACGTTGCCGATGCAACATGGTACGCCTCGACCAGCTATCAACGCCTTCCGCCAATTATATAGGGGACATATACCAACCGACGACGTTCTTCGAATGTATGTTGTCGCCCTTGGGCGTAGCTACTACTATATATATCTAAACGAATCTTTATTAGAATGATATCTCTGCGTTGCCGGGGCTACGTGCGTAGTAGTGTGCACCCCCTTTCCCGTATTGTTTCGATACTCTTTCGTTACTTTACCGGCTCGGGTACACGGTCTAGTCACGCCTGCCACACAATCTGACGAAAATGACGTAGCTAGCCGAGAAAACAATTTACATCTTTCATTGTAGTAGTATGTCCTACCCATTTTGTACGAATAATGTCGTTATTTGGTTTTGCAACAAATACATATATAATTTCTCATTTATCATTAATTTCGAATACATGTAAACGAGTGAAACACGGCACTTTCAAATAGCGCGGGATAGGGGCCGCGCGCACCATCGGCACCATCCCCGACACCCACTCTCGCGCATGCTGTAGCCCCGTCAGAAGCACCGTTCGCGTTGCGTCACTCCGTCGCCTCACATCCCCAGAGATTCGCAGAGCGTGCAGGCGCGTTCCGGCGCTCTTGATAGAGGTGGCGGCAGCAGACACGAAGACATGCGCGGAATTAGAATCTGTACCGGTACTATCTTTAAGACACATATGGCACATAAATAAATAATACATCACCGACATATATTGCATATTTCCTATGTAAGACTCGAAAACGTGGATACAAACATTCTACATTGGAAATTGATATGTAATTAAAAATCAGTACTACCGTAAATGTAAGAAGCAATGTTCAATTTCTTTATTATTCCAATTAATGAATTCCGTCATACCGTAGTCCTATTTAAGCTGACGAGCGATGCGACGTTCGGGTGCCTCCTCACCAGCGCCTCCAAGCGGGAAACATACTGCGCATCCACAGTAAGCCGGTGTGGCAGGGTAAGTAACTTCAGCTGGAAACGGTTACCTGGGACTTCTACCTGGTTGGTCTACAGAATTATCCTGCTTGTTGCCGAATAGCACCAGGCGTGTGTATCAAGCTCTACAGTTCATTATTTATGTAGCGATATCAACTGGACTATTATGCTGTACGACAAGAAGAATAATATTTGCGGCAGGCCTCGCCTCGCCACCGCGTACGTGGTGTGTATATATCATAAAGCCGCGCCGCACCTCTTCATAACTGTGATACCTCGTAAACCAATCTTCAATTGCAGCGAAGTCGTGGTGTCTTAGAGAACGGCGGGCGCCACTTCCTACGACGGCATCGTGAAATGCCGAGAGAAATTGTGAGTAGAGCGACTACAGCTGCAGGACTAGCTATAGTAGTTTAAGATAATCTATTGTAATCACAGGAATTAGTAACGAACGCTACACAGTACACAATATCACGGGTATGCCTCCAGATAGATGCCTGTGGCGTAGTTAAGGTGGGGTTGCATCCCAGACACCAACTGTCAGGTGTGCACGCTATGCTTGGCTAACCTTGAATCCTCGAAGCAGGCTGCACACTCGCCGTCGCGGGTCCGCCCGCACTGCTCCAGCCGCGTGGTTTCTTTGCCGGCAGTATAGATACGACATCGTAATTCTCCGTATGACTGTGTTTTCTCGTACTGTTGTTGTACGGCTGAGGTCCTTGAACAGCTACCTCGGCACCCGTCACCCCCACGCTTATCATTTCCTGCTGCATCTGGCGATGATAGGGAGGATATTAGGGAGCAAAAAACCAGGCGACGTGAGCTGTGGGCACCCTCAGCAAGCAAGGGTGGAGGAATACAGGGATTGGTAGTACGGGATAGCGATGTAGATGTATGTTATATATATACATGCAGCTCATCTTATTCATTTTCACCGTCTCGCAATCCAATATAAAAACAATTAAAAACAATATTGTACAAATACGTGCACGGCTTGACCCCGAAGCAGTTAGTTCTCGAGAGAGAACTGATCAGCAGCGCCTGGACTCAGGCACTCGGTGAATAATCCGGATGGCTAGAACACAATAACTGTCGCCCACTAGCATGCATACATATCCGACCGTGAAAATTTCAAGGATCCGATAGTGTGAGATGTGTTAGACGGTGGCGTGAAATGTCGGCAATGTGGGGACGGGCAAATGTGCTCACCGACGTAATACTGCCGTACGTAGGAGTGCCCGTAGATAGAGTCAGCACCCCGCATGCCGCGATAACCCACCAGCGAGCTACTGGTAAAATTGAGTTCCGCATCTATTCAACTCCCCTTGCCAACGACGTCTCGGTAGCACTAATCTCACTACACGTTCACGGTACTCAGTCTGGGGCTATTTGCGGGAGACGACCTGAGAGACGATTTAGTGATGCCTGCACCGGCATCTCCATCATGGGCGGCGACATACAGTGGAGCTCTCGTTATTGATTCGTTGTAATTCATGCGTGGGTCCGGGCTGTACACATGTACATATAAAACATATTTACTAATCCTGGATGATCCGACCTGCCCTTTTATTCAGCGACATCGGCGGCACGATGATAAATAATACCAATTTCGATCAATTTCTTTAGTTTAATCTGCTAGATTTATATGCACAACGCAGTGCTTCCTTTTGCCGTGCTTTGGATTCCGTGATCCTCTTGTCACTCTTGCCCTTTTGTTATTTGCCCTCCCTTTTTCCCTGTCCGTGCTCATGTTGTTTCTCTTGTAATCAAAATTTCTAATAGTGGCGCGGTGAAAACACACCGAAGAGATGTTGTGAAACCAAATAGTAAATTTCTATGACAAATACGAACGAGAAAATAATGGAGTGCAGTGCATAAGCAGTTGCGCCCCCTTATTCTCCCGTCCTGCCCCATTACGGGTTTAAGCATGTTCGACGATTTCTTCTTTATGGATTGGTGGTTCTCCTCTGCTCCTTTTCATGCTGTAATTCTATTTTCGTAATGAAAATGTGTATATATATATATATGCAAAATCAAGCAAGAATAAGCGCGCACGAGAAAAAAGACATGAGCTACATGAGAAAAAAGACAAACAACAAATGCATAGCGCCACACCCTCCCTAAGAGCACCACAAAGGTAAGAACAAAAAACCAAGCGTCTCAAAGATAAGAACATCTGAAGCGCCTTGCAAGACCTCCCTGCAATTTAAATTACGGTTAATCATATCGGCCACATGCAATAAGCAATAGTTTCATTTCGTTTATACATGGAAATGCATTTTTTGTTAGCATGAAACCAAACGCACCTAAAGGAACGCATGGCACTGGAAGCCCATCAACCGCGATGGGGAAAGACGAAATATGCAACATCCACATGCTTTACTAAGCTTTTATTTCAAGCAACGTAAGCCACATTACGGCATTTGTGTAGAAGTTGGAGCTCATATTGGTCCGTGACACGCCTACATACCGCTATCGGACTCGCCGGTTATCGAGCCCGCGACCTACTGTGTATTAGGCGTGCGCCTTATCGCGTCGGAAAAGCATAGAAAAGCACATATACTAATACCGACATTTACTCGGACGGCTCCCGGCTCCGTTGACATTTTGTTGATACGCTTCCACTACACACTTATTAACATACAAATCACATATCCATGTGATTTATGAATGTTCGTTTCGGGATTCCCATAATCACTTTTCCACCCACGACCATTCGATTCCCTAGCCAATATGGCGTGGCAGTTTGCGGTCGTGTATACCACCGACATGCAATTCACAAGCATGAAGTAGCCAAAGGGGCGCCTGCCGGTGGAGCAGTGGCGGCGGCCCCGGAGGGGAATGTGCTCGCAGGTCCGTCGGCACTCACCTCCACCTCCTTGTGGTGGGCGATTCTAACCCTATTGCCTTCCCGGGCCTAGCACGATAGGGGGCTAGACGGGGTGAGCCGACACTTATGATCGCGGGATTTAGGTCAATAAATGCCATGAAACCATGTCCGGAGGCCTTCTAAAAAACATTATTTGTACATCAGCGACAAGATCTTCCGTTCGGCTAGTCCAATGTTACTTTTCGAGGCCAGATACTCCTCAAGTAATCTCATGTTCACCCCCTCTCCACCACATACTCCTGAAAATACATGCCCCACCCCCCACCCCCAAATGGGACGGTATCTCAGTAGTATCTAGTCTTAAAAAAGCATATCGGACGGGCCGAGCGGGAGATCTTGGCGCCGGTAGCGTATATAAGTTTAAGTATTTCAAAGAGCCCTACGTACATTGCCTTTCTCGACAGCTGCGGACCGACAATGTCGGTACTCTTAGCCCCCTACCGTGCCAAGCATGGCACGGCTACGGGGTTTCTTGCGCCCACCACGGGGAGGTTAGGGGGCTTGCTTGCGAGCGCACCCCCTCCGGGGCCGCCGCCGGTGCGCCGCCGGCGGCTTCCCATCGCGCTAGACTTAAATGGTGTTTAGCTTCGCTCGCCTTCAATCTTGCACCGCCCGTGTCGTTCAATTACGCCGCTTGAGACGTAGATGCTGCAACTGCTTCGGGCCGTCTCGAGTCAGCGCGGCATAACGCTAAGAAAATCCGTGTCACTGCTCATGATAGTCAACATGTGCGTAAGCTAAGTCAACGGCTAGCAATAGTTCTCGGATATTGTTGAAGCGGCGGAATCTTCACTTTGGTAGTGTGAATTGTGTTTGGTTTTAATGGTGAGCTAATTGTCACTCTTCCCTCATTTTGAATCGTTCCCCTAGGGTTGACATTGAGCAAAGTGCATTTCAACTTACTACCGGCTAAATATGCTATTGTCTTATCGCCCCTTCGCAATGGAATCAGACGACCCATCGCTCAACTTTTTTCTTTCGTGCTGCATTATGCGTCAACAAAAAGAATGTCATCAAATCAGCGAAGACTAATAAAGAAATAAAAGCAATATAATGATAGCACGCATGGATGCATGGCAAGGAGCAACATGAATTGGAGAGTGTCTCTTTCCATAGCGGACACCAATTTTTATTTTGCATCAGGTCAAACAACGAACACGTTCAAGCCGCAAGCATTGGTAATTATTATTTCTGCAGAATGAAATACATTCAATCACTCGCTTTCAAAAACCGAGTCAGAATCACCCACATTGAATATTGTCTAAGGCTGATACTCGATGAGTATCGGTACCTCGGTACCCGAGGTATACGCTATACATCGAAACTCGTATCGGAGTTCGATGACTTAATCCCCCTACGCATGCGCGAAGGGATACGATGCTATACCGCAGGGAAATATCCGGAGGGTAAAGGCTATACTAGTATACCTCCGGCCCTATAGCCGCTGCGGTATAGGTCAATCGTGAAATCCGGACGGAAAACTATACGGACGCATAACGGACAAGCCTGGGGGCGCCTTCCCTGTTTCCCTCACTAGCACACGAGCATATGTGACCACCATTGCGTATCCAATCACCTAGCGAGTATTTCTTCGGGTTGCGTCCCCCCCCCCCCCCTCCCCCACGCACAAACTCTAGTCTAACCATAGGGTGTGGACGGGCTAGGTCTCGCGAATAGGCATGCGGGGCGCCGCCGGGGCGGAACCACGCCTCGCCCTTTGACCGGAAAATTATATATGCACGCGTCTCACGACCACGCGCGTTGACTCAAAAATGTTTTGAAAGAACTTGCAGTTCATAGCTACGTGGTTTAAAGCATTCCACGCACGCAAAGCGATGCAGCACTCGGGCACGATAGTGCTAGTGCGGGTCGGGCGAGCGGGTAAGATGTCCGACATATTGACTTTTAATTAAATACTTTATGTAATATATTAGGAACTAGATCTTTTACAACAAAGTACCGACATGTGGATTGTTGTCTGAGGGCTTACCCAATATTGCCATTTTGGACTTAGGGTTAGGGTTTTACGCCGCGGTCTCCTTGCCCATCTCTGTCCGTTGGCAGTAGCACCATAATATTAATCATACATGGACATACATGGTCCATCGCTACGATTAACAAAATATTAAACGTGCTATGTCGCTATCTCCACGATGCGCGGCCCGCTCCCGCCGCTCGAGAGCGCTGATTATCCTAGTTGGTAAGCATGTGGTAGTCGAGTTGAGCCTCCTTTACCTAGCCTCTAGTGCGACTCCGGTCGTGCCGGAGCAGGGGGGGGAAGGCATGCGAAAACATCCCTCGCTCGTCGACTCGATCCACCCACACCATCGTCCGAGAGAATATCCGCTCCTCCCGTCGTAGCTCTGCACCTAGCATAGGTTTTTTTTCCCCTTCGGGTAGGGGGAAGAACACCCTAGCCTCTACTGGTTGCCGTATGTCGCTCCTTCTGTCGCGTTTGTCATGTCCTGGTCGGCAGCCATATGTATCCGGCACCGACGGATCCGTAAGGTACCGCTTGTACCCTCCTCTTGTGGTTTACGCTGCATATTCGGGCGATGTGCATTCGCGATAACCCTAGTACATTGCTTGCGGCATCCTAGCATCGATGGTGGGTACCGACGAGAGGAGAGGTTGAGTGGGAAGTCAGATCGGGGCTCCGATCTCAAAGGTGCCGGATACGGACGCTTTAACAAAAACGCTCCATATATGGTTTTTCCGGCGGCGGCCGAGCTAAAATCAGCGCCGCCAGATCTTGCCGCTCCTCTCGCTGCGGTTGCCCTCCTCGTTGTTGGTGTTAAGCTCTACCGTCTGGATAGGTATGCTCGACCTCATGAGCGCTTGTCGACATCGAGCAAGTACCCTTCCCTAGCGCTACTTCCCGGATGATCGCCGCCAACTCCAACACCCTCGTCCCACCGCTGATCCGACGGTACCCCCCTCGCAAAAAGCATTTAAAAGACATAGCCCCCGCTCTCATAGCCCCCGCTCTCCTTATAGGGAGAGTATCTGAGAGTATGTGAGTCGCGAAGAAATATATCGGACAGGCCGAGCGGGGGATCTTAGCGCTGGGGTACGGATATTACGACTTCCAAAACCCCTTGTATATAGCTTCGCGACAACTTATGATCACGCGGATCGCAGCTCCCGGTACCTCGCAAGGCCTAGCACGGGGTACAAGGTTACCAACACACGCCGCGTGGAGGTGGAGGTAGGTGCCGAGGGGCCTGCGAGCGCACCCTTCCGGGGCCGCCGCCACTGCGCCGCCGGCGGGCGCCGTACATTATGTTGTTATGTTTACCTTAATAAGTCATCGAAACCTCCCACTTTGCGGTATAGCCTCGTTTCACCTGAGAGAAATTATCACGTGGGCGCTGCAGTATATAGCTATATATGCTGCATACTATACCGAAAGTCTTCGAGTATCAGCCTAAGCGGTGAGCATGACGCATTTATAATGTTTAAGAGGCAAGCAATGTGAAGAATGACTCCCATGATCTACTTCAACCTTTGTGCCTTTATAAACTGCATTTACTTTTGTACGAAACAATTATGCCAATGGTGGTAGTTAGGGGACGGAGGGGTCCGCCGCCGTATCTTATGCATATCTACTAAAGTTTAGTGCTTGTAGCGGACAAATAATTGGTTCATAGTCAACAATTCTAGTTTCATTTGATAAACGAAATGTAATCAACTGTGATCTATTGTGACATATAATCGTGAATGGCAACTACCGAACAACGGCGCGCAATGAAGATTTAAGGAAATTGGAGGCAAGTCAAACTCCAAGACAAGGCTCAGATGCTACTGCCCGTCATGAACTTCAACGGGGTCGGGTTGACTACCGCATTTTCATTGTACATGATTGATGCAAAGTTTGTAAAACATAAGATAGTCAAGAACACGCTCCCCTCTCACCACGCCAAGCACGTCAAGCACGGCGACACCGAGGTACCGCCCAAGTGTAGGAGAGCCGGGACGCAAGCGCTTAGCCTTCATTCGGTATGGTTAGACATGAGCTTAAAGCGAGTGTGTGGGTGGAGTTCGTCGAATTAAACCCATAAATTCCCAAGAAATTGTATGAACTACACATGTCGTTCAAAGCGCCACGCTTGTATTGCTCAAGCGCTCATATCAAGCTGCATATTACTCAATGTTCCACATAACGGTATTTTGGGGTCTTGTTGGAGGGGGTTTGGAGGCGTGGGTGCCGTGTTCAATGCGCGAGGTTTAGTTTGCGGGTGTGTGAACATAGCACGGAAGTTCACGCCGTGTTCAATGCGCGAGGTTTAGTTTGCGGGTGTGTGAACATAGCACGGAAGTTCACGCCGCATGCACGGGTGATGTATTTGGAAAGCATGCGAGTAGGAACCCGCATGACGCAAGTTTAGATAAGCACTGCACGGCGAGGGTGATTGGCCGTTTGGGACGCATCATGTTGACGGTGGTGTTTGGAATGCTTGTGCCAACCTCACCTGCCTCACGCGTGGCACACGTTGGGAATTATGCTTGTAAATCATTGAGAATGAAGAATTGGCAAATATATATCGACAAACGCCGCACAAGTCGCCTCATGAGGTGAACCGAATTCGACGGGTATTGCTTGGCACTGCGGCTGAGCTTTATTCCCTCAACATTATGGAAACTAGAATAATTCACAGAAAATTCGTTTGTGAGTGTTTGAAATAAAGTGTAGGTGCGTTCGACGCGCACTGAATACGCGCGTCCGACGGTACTTGCTTATCGTCTGTCCCATTGTGCCCGAAAGGACCTTGCCCTTGCTTTGGGTTGTGCGCATATCGGTGGTAAGTCTACATACGCGATTTCGTGCGTTTCCCCCTAGCGGCATGTCCAACACCTCCTCCCTCCGTCGCCTATGCATTGTCTTTGCGCGACCGTCGCATAAGCATTCATAGTGCGGCGTTGTGCGCCCGTTTCTCTTATTGTCTAACCGGCACGGCGATTTTTTTAACAGCGTGCCGCACGGGTGCGGGCGCGGTAGCCCCAAGTACACGAGCCCGGTAGTGCTCAAATTCGCCCCGCCCCGTATTTGTCGGCGCACTCCATATTGGGCGCCAAAGTCGTATCACCTAGGATTTCAGGAGATTTGTCAATAGAATCGATGCATGATTACATTTTTGACTTGCGAAGGTGCGAAATCTTGTCCATAATTTTCGGAGGAGGGTATCATTTAACTCTCGTTTGTAAAAGAAAATCAAAAGCGAATCTTCATTCAAAACTCCTTCTCGTCGAACGATACACTCACTCACCAAAATCAAGTTCGTCGTCCAGCGGCGCATACACACAGTCGATAATAATTGACACTCTCCTCTTATCGCCGTGTGCTTGCATTCTGCTCGCCCACGTCAGCGGTGGACAATATCAAGTCCTCTGCCCTGTCTTTTTTGTTGAACGTGCCGAGCTTGAGGCTGCAAATTAGTTCCTTCAATTTATTCGTAAGCTCGCCCGCCCAGTCTTCTTGATGTGTGGCCCTGCGCGACGAGGGGCATAAGTAAATAGACGCTACGGAAGGAAAGTCAACTCTCTCCGGCTAATGGATACTTAGCGCGCTTTACAAATGTATTAAATAAGCAAGCTCGGACGACGGGCGCTAAAATCGCCCGACGCAAAGGTATTATAATTCTGAATCTTTGTATGGATTGCCTTCCCATTTGCCGCGTGCGGACCTAAGTAATGCCGATATACCGAGTCGAGCAATTATGAACGAAAAATAGAATTAACATGTCGCTGAATAGCTCAATTAATGGCTTAATCATGAAGGGATCATCGCAGAGTTTACCATCGCTGAGACGAGCCTCGATGAGCATTTGCTCTTTCAAAGCATACTACAATATGATGGTGTGAAAAATACAAAAGCAACTCTCATTGTTTGTTCATCCCTTTTCCTTGGGGGTTTCCACTGCTTTTTCTTGTAAGAAAATTTATTCATCGCCACAAGCCCGGCGTAAGGGGAGGGGGACTTAGATGATAAAGCCCTACGCATTTTAACCAAAATTCTTCAAAATCATATGAATATTATCAAAATCAAAATCAAAATGAAATTTGAACATTATGATCCCTATGTCAAAAACGATCCGCGCAATATCCGGACATTTAAACTAAGCAATGTGTAAGCGATTATTATGTCGGTAGGTTACGAAGCGAAGGCTGCATATCACACGTTTTACGGGCAGCCTAGGATCTTACCAGCAAAGAAACGAGCTGTCGAAAATCGCCAGCATGTTGACTGCCAACAGCTGGTGCTGCACAGGGACTCTTGAGAAGTTCAGTGCCTGGATGGCCGGCCACACTGCCAGCTCGAACGTCGCCGTCGGCAAAAAGTCCTTCTTCACCTTCCTCGTCGCCCCCTCGACCCCCTCGCCCGCCAGGAGCGCGGAAAAGCTGAAAAATAGGGCTATGTGCAGCGGGCCGTAAAAGAAACTGTCCGCCGCCACTTTTGCTGCCACGTTCGCCCTGGAGCCGACCGCCAGGAAGCGACCGGTGACTTTGTCCAGATTTAAATACCAATAGTGGCCCAATGGACCTGCAGCAGTGTCGGCACAGCGGTATATATCGGTCTCCTTATTCCACGACACGTGAGTTAGGTAGGCTACCTGTAGCGTGTAAACCCAACGCGCAATGCCCACACATGATCCCTTTGATAATGGTGATAATAAATAAAAGCATTAATATAGTTAATTTTACGAAAATTTCCATCGCAAGTTTTTTCTATTGCTAATTAAAAAAATTACACCGACGAGCGCAAACCGCGACGGGGCCGCACCAACCAGGGCGCCTGCGTACAGCGCGGTGTGCAATGTTCGACTCCAATCCAGCTTCTGATCGGAACAGGACACCCGCGATCAAAGGTAATTAGTTAGCCAATACACCGCGTGAAACCTGGGCCGCTTCCCGTCTAGGGTGATGCCAATTTATTAATAACGTTGACGCAATTTTGGACAGTCCGTCAATTCCTGCTATTAACTACTAATTTGCGGCGGCGTCGTCGCAGACTCGCACCTTTCTGCGTTCCACTAGCTGTGAAGTGAGGTCTCCCGCTCCCCAAAGCACGGCAGTCGTCGCCATCTGCATTCTTATCGGCTTGCTATGCAGAGCCTTCCCACATTTCCACAAAGCGCAATCAGCCTCGTCGGCGGGACCGCAAGCATGCGTATGAGCGTCAGCATGAATAAGTGGTATATAATCGGCCATCGCCCATTTCGTGTCCTTCCACGACAACGCGCAGCTGCTTCACCCTCCCTACCTTTTCATATCGTCGCCAGCCCCGTTGTATCGCAAGGTTCCAGCCGTGCACCCCTCCTGCGTTGACCATCTTTCACTAGCGCGGACGTAGGGACAGAGTGCCACTGCAGTGCTCAGTTTCGACGGGTGGCCAGTGACGTTGTCGGCTTTTGTCAGCGGTGACGCGCTCGGCTGGTGTCGGGTGAGTACTTGTACAGGTACTACAATACATAATATCACCGCCAACCGCTGTAATCTCCGCCGCTTTGAGCCCTGTGACGCCGCCACGTCAACATGGCGACTCCGTAACGAATGACTGTATACGTACTGGTACGTGTACCTTACAATACGATGTGGTGATTTAAGCTGTGTTGGGGCTCACTTATGCCAAAGATGTGGATCACTTACAGAATTTGGATTTAGTGGCCCTTGGGCCACCCTACACGCAATGTGAGAGGGAATCGGGTGGGTGGGTTTGCGTGAGCGATAGCTCTCGCAAAAGGCAGAAGGTGGACACACAATCGCTGCTGGTGTGTTATATAGGGTGCGGATGTTTTACTGTCCGTGCGCGCGTGGGCGCTTGAACCGTTAGGGAGATGTAGCGTCGGAGGTAACGCATGTAACGGAGGTAACGCCGGTTACTTCGTAATTTAGCCATGTAACTCAAACCTCTATATTACTAATATGACCATTTAAGCTGTGTTGGGGCTCACTTATGCCATCTGTCGCCGACTGGCGTGTAACGTTGGGTGGGGGCCCGCCAAGGGTCATCCACCCAAAGAGTTGCCAAGCTCCCCGGCACGGGAGCACTGTTGGGTCGATGTAGTCGAGGACTACGTCCGACTCTCGCGCCCAACCGCCGAAGAACTTGATCTTCTGCATTGGGGTACCGATACTGTACGCAGCAGTAGCTGCACCCTTTCGGAGGGAGTGCGAAGTCCACGCGAAACCGTCCGGAGGTTGTTCGTGTACTGCACGAAGTACGCGTTGTAGCCAATCTGTCAGGGTGTCCGCAATCTTGTTTGTCGTAGGCTCGCGTATACTAATGGCCCATCGTCTGTCCGGTATCTTCCCGGCGGAGAACCTGGTACGGGCAGCGTCGAAGTACTGTAGTAGTTCCGCGATGTCCGGGTGAGCCGAGGACGGTAGTTCACATAGGAGTTTTCGCTCCGTGGAAGTACCCCGTTGACCTTTTCTCGTTCCGTGGTATAGGAGGATTCCGCCGGTCGGAGTACACAACAGGTCTCCAGACCGGCACTCAACTCCCGCTCCACCTCGACAAAAAAATGTCGCTAGACACGCTCTGAACAGCAGAATGAGGTATGCTTGAGTCTGAGTCCACGTGTCTGTCAGCTGTGTGCGGAGGTCCTTGGCCAGGCGTAGCGATGATACAAGAATCCGGGCTGAGAGGTACACGCGTGTGCGGCTGGGCTGGAGGGAAACTTGGGACGCTGCGAGACCCCGCCGGACCTTGGCGACCAAATCGCCTTGTGCGACTGGTTCTGCGCCGTGGTCTTTGAAAAACCCGTTCACGGCTGAAAGGTAAGGCTGTAGACTAGTAGCCTTAATGGTGCCACGTTCTCCGATCCATGCGATGTAGCGGGCCATGGTAGCGGTTGTTGCTGCCAACGGCGGTAGGCCTTGCTCCTCGCAGAACTTGAAGTAAGGCTTGATTGCGCTGTTGTACGTGTCGGACGTGCTTTTCGCCCGAGCGGCGGTCAGTAAGTCGAGCGTTTTTGCTCCAAGGCTGTCGGTGCCCAGTAGGCGTTGCATGTAGGGGCGCATCGAGGCGGCCCATGGGTTGTTATAGCCTGCCACCTCCACCTTGTAGCGGACCTTTGCTGGTCTGGTGGGGTAGGCTTGGACTGCTGGCGTGATGTGCCGTGTGTTGAACATGGTCAGGGTAGCACTGGCAGCGCCCCGGAGGAGGTACAACCAGGCCGGGAGGGAATCCGGAATACAGTGACGGGCCAATGAGGCTTGCCGACTGTACCGCGTCCGTGCCGCCGCCCGGGACGGAACAAGTGAGGTCGGGCCGGAAGGACCGTCTCGTGGCACACCAATTCGGTAAGGGCCTGATGCCACGCTTTGCCTTGCCAACGGGGGGCGACCACCGTGGCTGCTGCGCCGCTCTGCTGTAGTTTCTGGGCGAGGTCGGGTAGCAGGGGCCATGGCGGGTTGCACCAGCTGTTTTCTGCTTTCCAATCCGCATCGGCGAGGTGAAGGGCGTCCACGGCTTCGCACGATGGGTCTAGCCAGTTCGCGTTGTAGCGGGGCAGTAGCGTGTTGAGAGCCGACGCAAACCAGTCGATTGTGTGCGGGCCGAAGTGTGTGTCCATTTCGTGGAACACAGAGGGGTCGAGTTGCCAGTCGTCGCTGTCGAGGTGGCGGCTGAGCTTGTCTGCCCAGGTGTTTGCCGCAGAACGGATGTATCTGGGCCTGATGTGGATGTTGTTGGTGTCCAACAGGTACCACAAACGGCGTAATTCGGTCATCATCTCCGGGGAGCGGGACGTCAGGCCGGCCAAAACGTGGCAGACCGCCTGGTTGTCTTCGTGGAGGAGGACGTTGCGGCCAACCAGGTGTGGCAAGAAGCTGAGGACGGCCAGACGGACGGCCTTCAATTATTTCCAGGTAATGTGCTGCTTTTCGTCCTGTATTCCCCAGAAGCCGCGCGCTTCGAGTCTGCCGTTCAGTACTACCCCCCAACCATACCCCGAACTGTCGCAGTGGATGTATGCTGACTCGACCGGGCGGTGTATGTTCTTGCCGTTGGCGTGGCTGGGTACTTGTGTCCACCAATGTAGATCTCGACTGAGCTGCGGGGAGAGGCGTACGCGGCCTCCCCACTTGTCGCCTAGTACGGAGTGCCGTTCGCGGAGGAAGAATCTTGCCGCTGGAATCGCAAGAAAAAGGTACTGCGCATGACCCGCGAATGACTGTAGTTCCTTGATCGGTAGCCATCTGCAGTTTCGGGTTGCACGTTGCAGTAGGTGACGAGCTTGTTTTGCGAGTTTCTGTAGCTTTTCCACTAGGGCGAAGAAGTAACCTGTAGCTGTGTCGATGTCGATGCCCAGGTGGTGGCTGTATTGCGTCGGCTCCCAAAAACCCTTGGAGGGGTGGCGGAGAAGGCCGAGATTGGTGAGGAGGCGGTCGACGCGCTGCCGGAGCGCGAGAGCGAGCGCACGAGTGGCGGCGAAGAGGAGGAAGTCGTCCACATAAGGTAAGATTTTGGCTCCGCGCCACCGCGTGTGTCGGAGGAAGCGCTTGCTCGGTCTGTCGCTGTCGGGTTGTGTAGGCTTCCCGTGCTGTGTCGTAAACCCACCGGGGTCTGGTTGTCGGAGGTGTCGTACGAATGTGTCCGTAAAAGCGCAGAAGTGGTAAGGGCTGAGCGACCAGCCCATCGGGAGTCCAGCTAGTCGGTACAACTGGCCGCGAACGTTTACTGTTAGATAGTTACTGTTACTGCTACTGTTAGATAGTCGCGCTGCTCGATGCCCAGCGCGTAGAACCCGTCTTTGAGGTCGAACGAGAACATGTAGTCGCCCTTTCGAGTCAGATGACGAACGCCTAGTAAAGACTCCATCCGTAGTCGCTTTCTGACGCAGAAGTTGTTCAGGTGTCGTAGGCGACTGATTGCTTCCGGGCTTGGCGACTAAGAAGAGTCTTGATACGTACTTGCTGCAGGTGGTGCGTTCCTAGGCTCCCGTCTCCACGAAGCGCGCGAGCTCGGCCTCGACAAAGGTGAGCTGCTCGGGGGTGGCGTCCAACAGTGAGATGCCTTGGTTGAACGGGGGTGGAGGTCGGTTGTTTAGGAAGGGAATAGTGACGCCCTCCCGGATCCACCGTAAGACTTGTCCGCTCGCGCCGATATCTTTCCAGGCTTGCCAGTTTCGCCGCACGCGATGACGCATGTAGTTTGAATCTGGGTTGCAGGAATCGGCGCCGCGGGTCACCCCGTCATTCGTCCTTGTCGGCCTCGGTCTTCTTGTGTGCCTTGTCGGTAGGGGGGAGGGGGCGGCCGCTCGTGCGGTCCTTAGGCTTGGCCTTGGTTTTGTCCGGCTTGTCCGGCTTATCGTTCGGCCTGTCCGGTTTGTCTTGTCTAGGCTTGTCGGCCTTGAACTGGGCAGCTGCTTGCGCTTTTGCAGCTGCTGTGATGTTGACTTCGAGTCGTTTGTCCTCCAGGGCTGCCAGGAGTCCGTCGACGACGTTGCCTCCACGGTCGGAGGCGACCGTGTCGAAGCACCGTGAGTAGACGAGACGCTCCGCGACGCGTTCTTCTCCGTTGAGAATCTTCTTGGCCTTGATGTAGGTGAGTCGCGCTTCCCCCGCTGAGGCCACTGCTTGATTAGTACGTAGCGCTGCGTCGACGAGGGAGTAGGCGTAGGTTGTTTCGTCGGGGGTAGAGGTGACCGAGCGAAGCGTTTCCATAGCAGTTTCGAGTGCCGCGTTAGCGGCGGCCGTAAATACATCATACCATAGCAGGTGTCGATACTCGTCGCGGGAAGAAATTCTCGCGTTGTCCGTAAAAAAATTGTCGGCCTCGTCGTGTCGAGGGTTCCACAGGCACGGGACTGTTGTGCCAGATGGGGGTAGGCAGTCCGCGAACGTACGGGACGCGAATTCTGGCCACTCTCTAGGGTCGATGTACTCTAGAGGGGTGTTTTTACTGTCAGCTGGTAGAGCGTCGAGCTCGAGTCGTCCACCCGCAGCGCTGTCGGAGTCGGCTGTGGGGATGGCTGAAGTAGTTGGTTTGTTGACGCGGTTGCGGCGGATAGAGTTGCGACCTGGGCTGCTAACTGCTGAACCGTATGTGTTAGCAATTGCAGCTGGTCTGGCTGCTGTTCCGGCGCGTCACCTGGCGCAACGTAGAGGTCAGTAGGCAATACCAGGCGGTCTGCCATTTGGACTGAAGGAGTGTGTTTTCGTGCGTCGTGCATGAGACTCAAGTGATCAACACCTTGCGTGGCTAGCAAGAGCCACGATGCCGTTTGCGTGAGCGATAGCTCTCGCAAAAGGCAGAAGGTGGACACACAATCGTTGCTGGTTTGTTATATAGGGTGCGGGCATTTTACTGTCCGTGCGCGCGTGGGCGCTTGAACCGTTAGGGAGATGTAGCGTCGGAGGTAACGCATGTAACGGAGGTAAGGCCGGTTACTTCGTAATTTAGCCCTGTAATTCAAACCTCTATATTACTAATATGACCAATAATAACATGTTGACAGCAGTACATGTACCTGTACATTACGTTGTTGTTGCCGCTGCTACCTATAATAATGTCGCCGAGGGTCGCTCGCCTAGCAGTTACTTACAAGACAAAGCAGTAGAAACCAGGGTTGAGCTTAAGTGATACTGCTTTTCTTGTAATTATTTTTTCAAAAGTGAGATTGGAGGTCCTTCATCCGGCATATCGGAAATGTAATAATTATGCCGGACGCGAAGTGCGGAATTTTGACAAATTCGGCATATAAGCAGAGGATGTGCGAGAAATTATGCCGGAAGTGCGGAATTATGCGACGCATAATTACGCCAAAGGCCACGACTATGCGGAATTATGCCGGCGGAAATGGTGCGGCGGAAGTAAAGGATGTGGCGAGTTATTGTGGTACCCGTACATTCGACCATCATGTATTATTTTGACATACCCCTCGTATCACAAATTGTTCTTGATTGTAGCATGCAAAGCTTGGACCTGGAAAACGCCTTCAATACCATTTCCCGCCGGAGTTTCCTTGCGGAGTTGTACAAGAATCATGACTTGCATCCTATTATCCCGTTGGTGGAGATGATGTATTCATCACGGGAATCCACGGTGTATTATTTTGACCCCGACGATGCTTCGCTCGTGCACGGCACGGTTTAGTCTCGTACATGTGTCCGAGAAGGAGAACCTCTTGGGCCAATTTTGTTCAACTTGGCGATCAACACCCCCCTCAAAAGAATTGGAGAACGGTGCAAGGATTCATCGGCGATCCAAGCCTTCTTTGACGACGGAAAGTATTTGATTAAAACGCCTTTTGTCTAGATTGTGATTGCGGTTGCTACGGAGGAAATACGGAAAGTCTGCTCGAGGGTTCAACCAATCAAATCATCTTGCATGGTACCCCCGGATACGGCCCCCGAACTGGTTGAGGTGATACGGGCGAAGGTCCCCGCTCTTATGGGCACTAGTACCCTAGGAGCCCCTTTGGCGATGAACTTCTCGATGACGGATGGCCCTCCGCCATCTCTCAATGAGATTTATGTTCATTGTTGGCTACAAGACACCGAGGAGGCTCATCAGCTCCTATTGGACAATATCGTTTTATTTACTACGTCGGACTTCGGAGGGGCACATGCGGCTTTTCAGTTGATGATCACGTGTGCGGTACGCCGCTATGGATTCTTGCTCCGCACCCTCCCCTTTGTTATGTGCCGACCGTACCTTGCTACTGCATATATGGCCGTTCGTGCTTTCCGAATCTTGGGCGTTTCTCAAAAGGTACAAACGCTCGACCAAGTGGATTGTGCTAAGCGCCAACTTCCCTTGCCTGCGGAGTTGGGGGCTTAATGTATCGTCCCTCGAGCTCGACGCTGAACATGCTCACTTTCCTTCATTCCCCGCGACCTTCGCCAATCTGACTATCGATTACGAGTCCGAGTCGCTAGGTCGTATGTATTGTGTTATCCTGAAGGAACATTTGCTACTTCTGTTTTACCGTGGGCGGTACAATTGGGCATTTCGCATGATGCGATCTCTACTATGAGCGGGTTTTTGGAATCTGATCTCGCGGTGTTGACTAACACACTAAATCATGACCTTTCCCTATTATGTTGAGGCCGATGTCGAGTTGATGGTATTTCCGGTTAACAATGCGGTGGCGCCCGGGCTCCCCTCGACAACCTGTCCTAGCGGCTCGTGGTGGATCACAACCTTGCGATCTACTAAAGCGGTCGTGACTAGACGGTCACCTAATTAAGGACCATGGTTGGTTGGTTGGGTGGGTGGGTGTGTGGATGGATTATAGTACTCTATATTATATCGTAGTAGATATGCGCAGTGCGCGGGCCCCAATAACCACGATCGTCACAGTTCTCGTGCGTGTGGCCGTACGGCAATAAAGCTCAGCGGTACCAAAAATAGGACGCTTCGCTTCACAAGTGCAAAAAAGAAAGAAAGAGGATACCGTAGTATCATAGGTTTCGACCACATCTAACGCAGTCACAACGACTAATAGAAAACAAATACTTGGGTAGCGCCGGGGGTAACGAGGTAGAAGTGAGTTAAACGAATGCGAGCAAGTGATGTTGTTGCTTATATCTCGTAGCGACAATAGTGATAAACTAGCCTTTGTTGATGATGAAATTATGCAGTCCATCTCTGAAAATATAAACCGCCTCGCCATACATGCGTTGTGGAAAAAAAAACAAAGCAAATAGAGGGATAAAAACAAACTCGAGAGGGACTGCACTCGAATCAATGATGATCGACGCACGCGCGGGCGGCGCGGCGAGTGGGGGGCGTACGGTCACTCGGCTGCATACCGAGCGTGATGGGGGGGGGGGGGGGGGGGGGGGGGGGGGGGGGGGGGGGGGGGGTTGGCGCGGAGACACGAGTTTTGGAGATGGAAGTACAATGGTTCTACGGGTAGTCAAGCCGGTCTCGCCAGGGGGGCAGGTATGGGGACAAAGCGAGGAAGAGAGAGGAGATTGGTGGCCGGCAAAGGGACAATAAGGGCAAGCCGGCCGCCAGTAATGAGGGAATATGATACCGCTATTATTAGTGCAACATTATAAGTACCAAGATGACACCTAGCTACCTTGTACAAAAGCACTAGGTAACGAGATGCCATTTCCAACAATGAGCGCCAGATTTTCTCGTCATTGCGTTTGGGTCCCCAACCCCCACCTCGACCAGGAGGGTCGCCGTGCATGGAGGAGCGGTGGCGACCTTGGGGCGGGGTGGTCGAGGTGCGACGACGGGATCGACAAGCGACTACGCGGAGTGAGCTTCGCTTGCCCTACCCCTCCGTTTCTCTAGCGAGACCGGGGTCGCGCGGGGGCGCTAGATCAAGCTAGCCCCTCGCCCCTCTCGAACGCCAACCAACCTATACTGGCCGGCAGCCCGGCTCGGTAAGAGAGAGGCGTGCATCGTAACAAACATAAACAACAACGACAACAAATAGCAACAAAATCAGCATGAATGACACAAGTATCTATTAGAACAGCAATAACGGGAGCTGCTACATCATCGATAATAACACCAAAAATCAATCAATATGCCGATACCGGGAAACATGACCGGTTGTTGACATGCGGTCTTCCGCCATACCCTGCCATGATATAGTAGGGCGCTTGGGAGTAGTGATTGTGTCCGTCGGGAACTTTTGCAACCAAGTAAGCCTATCGAGACACGTGTTTGCAATGTGTGTCGTTGTCCTTGGGGTTGAAACATTGTAAGTAGCAGGCGCCCGCCGGCGGCGCAGCGGCGGCGGCCCCGGAGGGGGGTGCGCTCGCAGGCCCGTCGGCATCCCCTCACCTCCCCGTGGTGGGCGCTGGAAACCCCGTAGCCGTGCCATGCCTGGCACGGTAGGGGGCTAAGAGGGCCGACAGCTCGATCCGCGGGATCAGCAGCTGTCGGGAAAGCCTTGTACATAGGGCTTTTGAAAAAATAATTTCTGTGCAATACCGGCACCGAGATCTCCCGCTCGGCCCGTCCGATATGTTTTTTCGCGTACAGATACTACTAAGAACAGTCCTACCTCGAGGGGGTGGGACCTGTACTTCATGAGCGTTTGATTGCGAGGAGGGTACGGCCGGATCTGCGGCGGGGGGTGGGTGTTGGAGCCGGTGGTGGCCAGCCGGGAAGCAGCGCCAGGAAAGGGCGGTCGCTAGCCGCCTACCAGTCGTCCCTCCCGAACGCCGACCGGCCTCGGCCGGTCGGCACCCCGGTTCGGTGGGAGCGGGCCGAGCATCGTGAAGGTCGAGCAGCAGTTTAGTTTTGCATTTCTCGACAAGTGGATTTATTTCTAGATCTGTTTCTCTTGATTACAAAATTATTACGCTGTTATTGCTTAGGCGGGGGGACTGTGGCAATTACTGCGGTTGCTTACAGTTTTTTAACTCCCGAGGAACACCGACACACATTGCATATAGGTGTGTCGATAGGTGTACCTGGTCGAAGAGACCCGGGCTAAACTCGCTTATAAGTCTTGTATGGCTTGGTAGAGAGGTCCGAGAGACAGCAGTCGGTCCAGTTTGCCGGCACATGTTGTGTTTAATTTCCAAATTCCAATTTGTAAGTAACTGCAGCAATTGCCACAATCCCTCGAAATTGGCAGTTGCAATAAAAAGTATTTATTTGTAATCAGGAAAATGCAGATCCAAACCCGCATGTCAAGACTTGAAAATGAAATCTGGCGCTACCGTATATGACATTTTGCTTGTGCTTTTGTAATTGCTGATATTGCTAGAATACTATAACAATATGCCATGCGTTGCAATTGGCTACCATATATTGTTTTTGAAAATGCCCACGGCGAAAATCATGGTATCCTTGTTGCTTATTTGCTCTCGCTTACCCTCGTCACGAGCTCTCTCTCTAGCCGCGGTTTGCTTGTTGCCCCGGGTCCCCTTTCCGCATATACGCATTGCTAGCCGTCGTCGCAAACATGATTGCTTCTATCGATATCCCACGGCCTCCTCAATTACAACTTTTCGCCATCAACCGAGAAACCTTGACAAAAACAAGTCTTGTACCATTTTCGACTCGTTAGTTACCGTAGGACCAACACCACTCTTGCCAACTTCTTTGACACGATAGCAGCACCCGCCGCGGATCTTCCGTATGAATTGATGTCAATTTCATTACCCGCCACGAAAGCGAACTCCCGAGCCGTCGTTGTACCTATGTCTCTTCCCACTCCGCCTTAAACCCCATGGCGTAATAAAACTTATTCGCTTGGGTCGAGCTTTGTGCAACACATGCAATGTCAAATAGACGTCCATGCAGGATATCACCCTAGTAAGCGCCCGACTGGTGTATGATCGTTGCGACCCTACTATACATATATGCGCATGAAACTCCAATGACCATGTTCTCTTGCACGTGCTTTGATACACATGTGGAAGGCGGTTGTAGATAGTGTGGTGCCTCGTAAGGTTTGTCGCATATCCCAACTAGTGCGAAGCGGGCGTTCGCCAATGGCGCTGAGGAGTACGCTCGTAGCCCCGCCGGCACACATCCCCACCTCCTCGTGGTGGGCGCTAGTGCTTGGGGGGCATATGGGATGTGCATGTTAAGCTTGTGCGAATTTGCGGTTGCGTGCATCTCGGAGTGTCTGTTGAGTTGCCGCGTCTCCTCCCCCCCCTTTTTTACAAATATAATAGCGGCGGTGGTGGTGGTTGTGGTTGCGGTGGTGATTTTATCAGATTGATATTAAATTATACCTGGACATACTTTTCACATATATCAAATAAATCATAAGAGCTTTCACGCCTCATATGCTAAAAAATAAACAATTTTTATTAGTACCAAATAATGTATGGCGCCATGGCGATGGCATCTTTCAAATGGCGATATAGCAGAAAATCAAAAAGGAATGAGATTGCAACTTTTTCAATCAAATTGCGGTTGATTTTGAAGCAGCGCCCGATTCTGACCGCATGTATTCAAAATTGACCGCCGCCAAGAGTGCGTGTAGGTCACAAGGTGCACGCGACAGCACCGACGCTTATTGAGATAACGAGTCGCCGAAGATTCCATATATATATATATATATATATATATATATATATATATATATATATATATATATATATATATGTAGATGGCCAGCATTGTCTACGGTACTTGAATCGGGGAGTACCCCCGGGGTAGCGGTTGGCGACAAGGGAGTGACTTGCCGGGCGCAGCATCATCCCGCCGCACCGGCTTGAATCCTTGATCGCTGCACACGGGACGCCTACCCTACCTAAAAACAATTATTTGAATACATGTAATCCTTTCCGGCGCCCTCGGGCAAATGTGTGGTACATATACCACAAATGTGGTATATTTACCGCATAATAAAGACCCCGAAATGGGAGGGAAATTGCTCCGAAATACTTATTTTTATTCATTCTCCTTGTCAAGATACGTACTTTGAGACCCCAAGAGCTGAATCCTGCGGTCATATCACTGGGGGGAGCGTTGACCGGCCGTTCGACTTCGATCCCCCGCCAATCACGCAGACGACACCCATGCGACAGACAATAGGAGTTGGTAGTCGGAAAAACGTATCCTACCGTCACTAAAGACAGTAAAAAGATCCCAAGTACTCCTAAAGTACTACTGAACCACAAAAACACGGGGATGGATCGGTAGCTTGGATGAGCAACGCCGATCGTCTTCGCTCTGGGCCTGGCCTCCCATCGAGCGCAAGATTGGTGGACAGGGCTGCCGGACGGCGTGCATCATCCACCTCTCCCCACCCGAGCCTAGCTCACAATGGTCAGTGGATCCGTAGCGACACCAAACGGTACACGCTCAAAGGCGCAGCTTCCAAGGATTTGAATTTTATCCTTCCGACAGCTATCGCGCCGCCCACTTCAAAATCTACACACGTACCCGTCAAAGTACTACGCCACACCCAGACAACTCATCGCTTACAAAAAGCTTCTTCCCCGGTCGGCGGCGCGCCTCATCGCGCCCCTCCGAGCGTCCGGACGTCCCTGTCCGACGCCAACATCCAACAAACCCAGGTCCCATCGGGCCTGGTCGCGTGCAGCCAACACGTGAACGACTCTCAAACACCAACTCTAAAAGCCAAACTTACCTCCTACACTCCTCTCCAACACTCGAAATCCTACTCGACCGCTATGTCTACGCCCCCTACCCCCCCCCCCACCTACAGGCATGCCCTTCTGAAGGACCCCCCGCCGCATGGCCGCTTCACGGACCGCTACCATCCCCGGAACGCACTCGCGGGACACCCCCTGACCCCGTTTCTCACCGCACCCCAGCTCAACCACCCCCAACAACTCTTGGGCACGCCACTGGACCCCCTTCCTCTCCGTCGTGGATTACCGACCCCTCTGATCCTGTCCCCCCCACACCCGGACTGTCGACTCCCTCCTCCTCACAGGCCAGTACTCCACCACCCCCCCCCCCCCACCTCGCTCGATTCTGGATCCACGGCGTCTTCCTCCCGGACCCGTCTCACCCCGACCCGATCGTGTCGGCATGCTCGTTGGCCCGCCGCTGGCTACTCGAAAGCCTACACGACCTTACCGATCTCCCCAACCGCATCAGAAATATAATAGGCAGAGAACTCGCCCAACACACACGGTGGACCGCGAACGCCACACGAACCCTCCACCCCACCTCCCCGAAATGCAACGATGCCACACCCCTGCCAGTCGAGCTCCACACGAGCTTCCAAGAGATCCACCTGACGATTCCTACCTCATGTATAGCGGTGGGACTCCTATACCAACTGACTTCACGCCAGCGTGAATTCAGTTCAGCCGGTCCAGTGCCCCCCTCCGTGATCTCCTCCCCTTCGCTCCTGGAAAAACTAAGTCAGCAGAAAATTCGCTTTCTCCGGGCTGCCTCGGCTCCAGGAGTTTCAGGCCGAAGGATGAAGATCCGCTCCCCGATATTCACCGGTATCACCGGCCAAGAAGCAGTCGCCCTCCTACAGGACCTCCTCACCTCCGACCTCGCGACAGCTCTCACCTCCACAGGTTCAACCCCCCCGTCCCACAACCTGTGCAAACTCGAAGACCTACCCGAGCAAGCCCAGTTCACCCTCCAGTTCGCGGACGCACTCCAGCCGCTGGACACTCCCGTCCCGATCGAGTCCGACCCGTCCTCCTTCTGGGTAAATATCCTCCACCTGCCCAATAATCCCATTCATTCACAATCTGGACCTGTATCCCTTCACATTTTCCCCCGTTCACCCTATGAACCCGTACCCCCTGACCACCACCTTCACACCATCACCATCACACCACCCCCCGTCACAGGACACGTCCCCGGCTTATCCTGGGCTGACACCTGCCTCACCACTGTCCTAGTCCAATCCTGCCACTCACTCTCCCTACCATGCATCAACTCCGACGGTACCATTCCACCCACACACTGGTTATACACCCTCCTGTCCCAAACTGCAACAGAATACCTCACACAAAATACCCCCAACCCCACCCCCCCTTCCCAACACCCCCTCAGCCTCTACCACTACACAACCCTGAAAAAATTCCCAGATGGCTCGTACTTTCGCTCCCACCCCTCCAACTCACCCACCGTCACCACCAGCATCCAAGTCTCACTCAGTGCTGAAATGTACTGCATACTCATCTCCACCAACGGCACAGTCACCATCCCTCTCACCCACACATACACCCACAGAGGCACACGCATTCCATCCACCTGCACACTCAATGTCAACCCCCACCACTACTCCACCTTCGGCAAAGCCCGACTCCAGGACCCCATCTTCACCACCTCTCCCTCTCCGCCGCCCCTCACCATCACAAAAAAATTCACACTCCACCGCAACCCCCCAGCCCTCCTCCTCCAATGGTCCAGACACCTCACAGACACTCAAGTCACCAGCCAGTGGCACCTGGAGCCCTCCGACTTCCAGCTGCAGGAAGACGAGGACCTCCCTCTCGACCTCTCCTCCCTCCCGGAAATTCAACTTTCCAACACCCCGGCCCTCCCAACCCACAACACATGGCCCCTACACCAACCCGCAGCCTCACACCCCACCTCCACCTCCTCCTACCACGCCCATCCCTCCCCCCACCCTCCAGCCCCCCCCCCCGGTCCCACAACCTTCCATTCACCCTTCCCCTCTCCCCATCATCACTGAAGACTCCTCCGAACCCATGGACTCCTCCGCCTCACCACCCCACCCCGTCCCCCACACACAACCCCCCCCCCCCACCTTCCCGTCCCCCCAAACCCCACTCACAACCTAACCACACCTCCCACCCTCTCCCAACACCCCACCCCCTCCCTCTCAACACCGCCCTCATCAGCAGACTCCCCTCCCCACCCACGCCCCCCCACAGACCCCTCACTCAAACCTGCACCCCCAGTAGGGGTTACCAAACCCTCACGCCCCTCCCGCAAGCAACCCTCCCCAACCCCCCCAACTCGTGTCCCCCCGCACCCCTCCCTCACACCCCACCGTGCCCCTACTCCTCCTCCACACCTTCTCAACACCAATCCCCCCTTACCCGCGGCCACCCACCCTCCCCCTGCCGCCCCAACCCACCATCCCCTCCCATCCGGCTCCCCTGAAGACGAGGAACTCGACCTCGACGGCTACTCCAACCTGTCGGAGGACAACGAGGAGGCCACAGGAACCCCACCGGCCACCACTGACTCCCCCAGTGCCAGTCAACCCACCATGTCACCCCCGGCCGAGCAGGCCGACTATCATCATTAGGTCCCCTCAGGACGAAACGGAGGTTAGACCCCACACCCCTTCCCCCACCTCCCAGCCAGACATCCGTACTCATATTGTAACCACCGTACCTCGCTTCACTCTACCGGCCCACTTCAGCCCACGCACCTGCCGCACAACTATGCATAAATTTTTAATCGACTTAAACCTGGAATCTGGTCTTCCCACCCCTATCGGCTACCTTGATTCCTCTGCTGCCCTTTCCTTCCAATGGGGACAGTACCAGGACCTCTCTAACCTGTACTGCCTCGCGTCCGAAATAACCAAACTCCATTCGACTCCCTCCACCTCATACACAGTTATTACCAACACCGAAGTCGATAACCACCACCGTAACTCCCAATACCCCAGCCACTGGACCAACCTCGCCAATCGAGGCTACCCCCCACGTCCGGGGACGCCTAACCATTCTCTCCTCGTCCTCACATGGCAAAACTCGCACTTCGGCCTCCTCCACCTTACTCACTCCTCTGCTACCTGGATAGACTCTTTACATCACTCCCCTCCTTCCGACCTCCTAGCCCGCTCTCTCAATCTCCTCTCAGCCTGGAACTCCTCCCCCCCCCCCTCCCATCAGCGCCCTACACTCCCTCAACCCACCTCGCCAAAACGACTCCGACAGGGCGTGGTCGTGCGGCACCCACGTCCTCTTACACACATACTTCATTGCCACAGCTCCCCCGGACCAACCTTACACTCCCCCCTCTTTCGACCCCCGGTCCTCAGTGTACTCCCTACACACTCTGCTCTGGAACCACACCTTCCGCTCCGCCCCCCTCCCACAGGGACGTCGCCACCTCCTAGACGCTTTATGTCCCCCCACATCACCCTCACCCCCCCAACTCCCTCCCCCTACCCACCCCGTCCCCCCCCACCCTCCTCTCCCCCCCCCTCTCCTCGCAACCCCACCCACAGAACGACCCCTCCCAGAACCCCCCTGCAACTCCCCTACCCTCCCCTCCCCCGGTCCACCTCACCACACACACCACCCACTACATCTCCCCTCTCCTCCCCCCCTCCACCCACCCCCCAGACCCCCACCCGTCGAGAACCCCCCAGTCGCCCCCCCCTGCTCCACCCCCCCCCGCCCCCTCCCCCATCCTCCCACACCACACATCCCAGCCACTACACTTCATCACCCTCAACACCCGCGGCCTACACACCTCCATTTTGGATGTCGAACACCTCTCCACCTCCCACCACCCGGACGTCTTCATTCTCACTGAAACCAACCACGGCACCCACAAGTCTCGCTGGCGCGTAGCCCTCCCCCAATACCACCTCAAAAGCTCCCGACCTTGCTACTCACCTGTGCCCCTACCCAACGCACGCGTCCTATTCGCGGTCCGCCGAACCTCATTCCAGTCTGCCACTGTCCTAACCCCGCCCTCCCACCTCATCCCCCATATCGCCGGACTAAAAATCGTCCCCCACTCAGGCACCCCCTACCTCCTCATAGGTACTTATATGCCCCAGCTCTCCGCCCCCCACCTGACCCGCCTCTACGCAGAAGTTGCAGCATGGGGCCTCAGACTAGCATACGAACACCCGCAACACCGCACCCTCTGGGGAGGGGACTTACGCAGACATACTCAACACCTCACACACCTCGGCCACCCCCGACACCCTAGACACCCTGGCCTCACAATTCACCACACTCCTCTCCCAACACATGGACCACGCAGCCACAATCTGGCCCCTCCTCCCCGCCAAAAAACCCCGCCCAACCCAAGAGACCCTCAACCCCACTTGGCTCACTAAAAAAACACGCACTCAAATACTTAAGCTCCGTAAATGTAGCAAACATAACGGCCCTCTCCCCATCGCCCAGGCCCTATTAAACACAACCGAATATCTCTCCCCTGACGCCATCAAACAACAATGCCAAGCACGCATCCGCCAACTTCTTCACGCCACCACCCTGGATAAGGTTAATAAAATAAAAACACGAGCCAACACGGCCTACGACACCTGCCCCAAACGCTCCCACCGCCAATTGAAAATTAAAAGCGGCCTTCTACCCCCCGCCGGCACCACCTCCACCCTCCACCGCATTACCAACCCCGATAACACTACTGCATCCTCCCCCTCAGCCGTCATTGACGCGGTGCACTCTCACTTCGCTCGCGAACTCGACCGCGCCACCCCCCCTGAACTTCCCACCCCCCCATGGGAACTCCCTGACAACCCCGACAATTTTACCATCGAACCCCGCGGTGACCCCTCTCTCACCCTTGCCGACATGATTACCCGCGACACCTTCGATAAAACCCTCAACTCCCTAGGCACCGGCAAAGCCCCTGGCCCCGACGGTATCCCCAATGAAATACTCAAATTCCTACCCCCGGCGACCCGCTCCGCTCTCTTCTCTCTACTCTCCCTCCTCGCCCACAAATCCTACACCCCTCCTGATTGGTGCCACAGCACAACCTGCCTCCTACATAAAAAAGGCGACCCCTCCCTCCTCGATAACTACCGCCCTATCGCCCTCATGAACAACCTCCTTAAACTCTGGACAGCACTAATCAAAGAAGCAGGCTCGAAGTACGCCGAATCCCACGGCATACTCAGCGACCAACAGGACGGCTTCCGACAACACCGCAGCATCCACGACGCCCTTTCCTCCCTCATTACGACGATGGAAGATGCGAAACTCCACAGCAAAGACATCTACGTCATGTACGCGGACTTCAAAGGTGCCTTCAACGCCGCGGACCACCGAATCATGTTCAAACACATGCGTCAACTCGGTATGCCTCCCACCTTTGTCGACACATGCGAACAACTATACGGGGTCTCAACCACAGCATATATCACTCCTCACGGCCCCACCCCTTCCATCGACATCAATCGCGGAACCCTCCAGGGTGACACCCTCTCCCCCTTCCTATTCACCCTCTTCCTTGAACCCTTCCTTCGCTGGCTCACGGTGGGAAGCCGGGGCTACCGCCCAGGCCCCCCCGCCACTAACGCTGACCCCACAGAACCCACAGCCACCTACCCAGGACACGCCTTCGCAGACGACCTCAGCCTCGCCACGGGCTCGACCCCCAACTTGACCATCCAGCTAAGAAAACTCTCCCTCTTCAGCGCCTACACCGGCATGACGGTCAATATCCGCAAATGCTGCATCACCGGCGCCCTCTGGCGTACAGGCAACGCCCTCACCCGCGCCAACACTACCCTCCTCGCATCCCGCCTGCAAACACAGTTCATCTCCATAAACTCCATACCGGCCCCCATCCCCTCCATTGGCCCCAAGGACACATACAGAGTGCTAGGGGTCGAACTGAACACCTCTCTCAACTTCACCAAACATTGGCAAGAACTCAAACGTACCACCGCATCCCTCATCACCGCCCTCTCCACCTCCCCACTAACTCAATCCCGCAGAATCAGGGTCATCCGTGGACTCCTCATCGGAAAGCATTTCACCCTCCAGCTCGGCCTCTTCACTGACTCCCAACTCGACACTCTCGAAGGACAAATCTGCCGCGCACTCCGCTCCGCCGTCTCCTCGGTACGTAACCTTCCCCGCACCGCCCTTCACCGCCCTACCTCAGACCTAGGATACGGTCTCCCCTCCCTCAAAGCCCACGCCGCACAACTCACAGTCTGTCACCTTCATAAAACCATGAACACCTCAGGCTACAGAGGCCACATGGCACGCGCGCATATACGCACCCTGTCCACAATGTATTCCCACTGGCCCTCGGAATCCATCATGTCAACCTGCCACACCCCACCCACACTAAAGTGCTTAGTCCGCGCCCAACGGGATGCGGGCACCCTATTCCACAACATCCCCCCACTCTCCCTCACCAACCCTATCGCCTCCACTATCCGCGCCCACTTCACCACTCAAGACAACGCCCTCCTCACCTCACTCCGAGACAAAGCCACACACATCACCGACCCTCACACATACAAACAAGCCTACTGCGATTTCTCCCCCCGCAAAACACACGCCTCCCTCCTACCCCGCCTTACCCCCCTCTGGAAAAATAACATCACCAAGTGGCCACAGGTCCTCCTCCGAGCCACCTCATCCTCCTTCCTCCTCAAATCCTGTAAATCCATCACCACACTCACGGGCTCCACCAACTCACTCTCAGTTCCCATCCGTCTCCTCGCCGCAATCCTCACCGAACCCCTCGATACTATCCACAACCGCCTCCCCATTACAAACCTCAATACCAACCAGGCATCCCCCCCCACCACTATACATCCCTCGTGGATCCCCCTCCTCTCCCCTCACCTCCCCCGCTCAACCCCCACCCTCCAATCCGGCATCTACACCTCCCGCACCACTCACCCCACCCCCATAGCGCCCATCACACACCTAGACACAGAATACCTCACCCCCTCCGACCACCACTACCCCCCCTGCGACGTAACACGCATCATTTCCAAACACAAAGACACGGAATACGGCCAAACACAATACATGGTTGAATGGGCCCCGGAACACCTCACGGAATGGGACATACAGCTACAACTCGACGACGGCTTCCGCCTCATCTCCTCCACTCCCACATCGGTATGCCTCCCCACCCCCTCCCCCTCTGCCTGCTCCATCTGTCATGAACCCCTACACACAGAACCCTCCTCCGCATGCTGCACATGCCCGCACTTTGCCATACACTCCCAGTGTCGCCCAGCTCAGGGCCCCGACACGTGGCAGTGCGACTGGTGTGCTCGCGGCCAACAACACGACCTCACCCATCTCCACGAAGTGCAGTGGGCCCCGTGCCTACAACTCCACGACACCATCAGTGAGACCCCCTCCGGCCCCACCGCCCTCACCGCATTCAACTCCGGCTATGTCCCCTCCACCACACCCATTTTGCCAGACCCCGGACCCCCTCCGTGGTCACACCCCCTCATCACATTCAACCATGACCCCATCAACCCCGACCTTGACATGCTCCCTACCGGTAAATTCGCTATCCACGCACACCCCACACTTCACGATACCACTATACTCTGCACCCCCGACGGCCGCGCGGTCACCACCCTTAACGGCCCCCGGGTCCGCCACCTTTACCAACTCTTCCGCCCCGACCTCTCTCGTCATACGTTCGAAGAGGAGGTCTACCACCTCCTCACACGTCTAGGTTCCCGATCAGAAATCCACTCACCCACGCCCGCCACCACCACCCGCAACAGATGGGCCACCAGAGAGGACCTCCTCACCGCTCTCAGTCAAACATTCCGCATCCAGACAGAACTCTACTCCGACCCCCTCAATAAATCCCTTCACTCCCACACCTATCACTCCCTCTACCCCGAAGACATAGTCTTCTCATCAAGCGGCAGCAATGCCCCGCACACCTGGCAAGGCACCAACATAGCCAACCCCGAATACGACCACGAATGCATGAGACGAGCCATGGAACACGCAATCACCAGCGCACACCTCACAGCCCCTCACACACCCAGCGCAACCATCCTCATCCTCCCCCGATGGGAACACACACCCTACCGCCACTCCAAATACATCAACTCCCCATACACCCACCACCTCTACACACTCCCTAATGACGCAAACACATTCCTACCCCCCGACCAACACACTGGCAACCCCACCCCTACCCCATTCGGCACACGCTGGATGGTCGACATATACCTCGTCGCTAACCCCCTCGCACTCTCCACCCTCCCATCCCCCACAGCCATGAACGCACTCCATAACACTCTCGAATCTATCTACGACACTCACCTCCCCAACCCCATCATCACCCTCCCCCCTCCACACCTCTTTGTCACCTACTCACCCCACTAAGCAGGTATATACCACCGCCCCCCAAACCCAACTCACCCCCTCACATACCCCCTCCCGGACCGCGTGCATCTAACGTACCCCCCCAACAGAGGCACCCCTGCTTGGAACTGGCAGGACTTTGTATACACAGACGGTTCGAAAAAAGGCAGCTCGACCCCCCTCGGAGCAGCAGCTACCCACCCCGCCTCGGACACCAACATCAAAATCATGGTGACCTCTACCCCTCCCTCACATACAATTAATCGCGCTGAATTAGCTGGCATCGATATAGGCCTCCAACTTGGCCGCACCCACCTCCTCACAGACAGTGCGTGCTCCCTCCGCCTCATACAAGGTTACTTAAACTGCCCTTCCGCTTACCGCCACAACATTCACCGCGACACCCTCTAATCTATCACACACACCCTTAAAACCCGCTGCGAAGCAGGCATCCGTACACACCTCGGCAAAATCAAAGCCCACAACCATTCCATCGGCAACGACCTCGCAGACACCCTCGCCAACCAAGTCGCGGATGGTCACCCACCCGATACTACATACACCACAGGTTCAGAGGTCACGATAGGCCACTGGACATGGCCATACACCCTCATCCCACAAGACCTAGGGGACCCCATACCCTACAGATACACCAACCTCAAACCCGACGCACACTACTAAAGCACCAAACACACACACACACTCCTCTCTCGCAAACAACCAAACACGGAGCCCTCCTCGCCCGCGCCGCGAAGGACGGCGCCGATTTTTCTTACCACAGAAAACACTCAACTCTCACAAATATCCAGTTCACACACAAACAAGAATTCATGTGGGGCGTCCACAACACCCGCCTACTTACTCACAACCCCACCCTGCGCTGCCCCCTATGTGGCCAATTCACTAGCAACGGCCACATGGCCGGTAACTGCCCCTCTATGTCTGGTCTAAGACAGGACCGACACAACAGCGCTCTGCAACTCCTACTCTCCCTACTGGAACGCCACAACGGAGGACGCTGGGAAACCATCACCGCCGACTTCGGTAACAAACCCTTAAAATCGTTTGATTCCCCCACCCCTGCCCACACCCCACTTGACTGCCACCCACCTCACCCCACCCACATGCCCACCCGCCTTGTCGCTGCTGACGAAGGTCTCTCGCATGACTCCCTAACCTCATGCCCCGCCGTCCTCCCCCCTGAGATTCTCCCCCCCCTGCTTCGTCCCCCTGCACACAAACCTGACTTCATCCGCATCCTTGAACCCAGATTCGTTGGTCACTCCAACGGTCGCCGACGTTACGCATCCATAAAAAAGATTCAGATAGGAGAATGGAAGTACTGCACAGGCAACAACCTCTCTCACACAGCCGACCTCATACGTGCCAAATACACACCCCTTGCGAACGCCATCAGAAACCACTGGCCAGGCACAGTGGTCGACATCCTCCCCATCGTCATGAGCCGCACAGGTACACCGCACACCTCCACCATCACGAGTCTCACCTCCCTTCTCACCGCCCGCACAGACCCTCCTGATAAACTCGTCTCCAAAGCACGCCTCGACACTTCTCGCATTCTTACACAACTCCATACGCATACTGTCCAATGGCTGCATCACCTCCTACGCATATACCGCATCAAGTCCCGCACAACCTCCCGCCGCGCATCCGCACATTGCCCCCACGCACGACCCTGATTGCACACATCCTTCACCTCTACTTGCATCCTCCCCGGGGGGGAGTAAAACCCCCGAACACCCTTGGAGAGGTTGGACTAGGTGGTTAACGGTCTAGCCCTGACTTGTAAGTTCCCTGTATGGCATAGTTGGGAGGGCCCAGAGACAGCAGCCGACGCATCCGGCTTTTGGTGAAAAACCGGCGCATACGGTACATGTTGTAAACAATTTCAATTTCAATTTCAATTGGTAGTCGGGTAGCGGCTTGCCGCGCGCCTTTAGAAGACCCAAAGCATGGCAAGGTCCGCCAACAGCGTGCCTTAAAGCTTGGTCGTGTCGCGGAGTCGATCGGTTTTAACGAGTGGCGTGTGTTGTGGGATGATGGCGCCGCATCTACCGAAAAGTCGAAGTGTTTAAAGCTACAACCCAACAACGCAGCTCTTTTCCCCCAGGTGTGCACTCTTGATCAATTTAATCCTCTGGGATATCAAAAACATGCTTTTGTGAGTCTTTTCTGTGATTTTCGCCGGCAGTCTTGTGGTGTGTGGGTCGGGCTTGGCATTTTCCGACGTGGGGGTGAAACGCAGTTTTTACAGCTTTTGAAACTAAGTTCAAAATACACGCAGCAGAAAAGTAACGTCGTTGTTATCTTCGTATGCAATAGGCTGAACAATGAACACCATCACATCTAACTGTTGCCTTTGTCCCGCCTCGCCTTATCGTCACGTCCGTTCCTTCAAGAACACCAGCGCCAACCTTGGCAACCGCTCAACCAGATGCTACTTTGTTCGCCGCTACGGCCACGCTGGCATCCCGCCCTCTTCCTGGAGTACATCATAAAAGCACGACGGAGTGCACCGTGGACTCTTCACGCATCCTTCCCGCAACCGTGAACTTGCATGAAACGCCATGCCCAACCTCTGTCCCTCCTACGGATATGATCTGCCCGGCGAGTTCGGAGAGTGGGCTCATCGGAGCGTCGGCGAATGCCCAATCCGGTACTGAGCGCAATCGGCCATCGCCCGCACAAGAAAACCGGCCCGTTTTTCCGTATTTGGACTCGCCATTAAACGATATTCACTACTTGGACTCGCACGAGGTCGATCCTACTCTTGAAGAAGGATTTCCTAGCGCTGATTCGGACGAGGAGGAAGTGCTAGGCGTTTCGCAAGAGGTACCCGCCAACTATCCAGTCGCGAGTTTAATAGTTCAACCTCCCGAAACTATCGTCGTTGTGAAAAGTAAGGATGCGTCTGCTACGTGGAAGGTCGCTCACCCCGACTATGACCCTCCCTCTACTATCGAGAAGCGCACTGAGGCCATATTACGTCGAGCCAATGGTGAGTTACATGGTTTGCGTGGGGGAATCCGTGAACGCGATGGTAGTGTCGACCTCTTGGCGTTTTGGTTTCGCCAGTATCATGGCAACATCGACGACGACTTAGAGCGTCTAAATGCTTCAGCACTCCGCTCACATAATACCTTTCGACCTGTAGCTATCTGAAAATGGGTGCGTTTTTGGGGGCTTATCTTGGATGCACGTCAGTTCAACCACAAAGGGAAAGACTTGTGGGGTGATCATACCTCAACAGACGGCGTACGTGAAGCGCCTTGTTTCCAGAAGTACATGGGCCACTGGCGCTTTGAGCAAGTACGCAAATTAGTGGGCGAAGGCGGACACCTCCTCTGTGGTACCGGAATGGAGGATGTTCGAAAAGATGGTGGCAGACTTCAATACAAATAGAAGTGAAGTGATGCATTTTAGCGCGCGGGGAACAACGGATGAAATTATGAGTGCTTATCAACCGCGTGCAACGAAGTGTTGAGGCCTCCCGAATATTGGTTTCATCAAGCGGAAGCCCAAACCCTTGGGAACGGAGTTCAAGACGCTCGTCGACGCCGTAACGGGAGTGATGACATGCACGGAGATTCAAAAAGGCAAGCAATGTATGCAAGAACAAAATATGCTCGCGAGTTTGGCGTTACCACTGCGTGCACAATTCGCATGGCGGAGCAAGAAAAAGCCAACGGCTCCACACTACTGGGCGATAGCTGGTTCGCATATGTTTATTAAGGTGTTTCCCTTATCGATTCACAAATACTTTACTAATATTTATGATGCTCGATTTTCAAGTTAGTAACTTACCTGTTGTTCTTGTAAAATGTGTAGGCCGCTGTTGGCTTTTATTTTTTTAAACAGTACAACGACTACTTACGTCGGTCTCGTCAACACCTGACACCTGAGGTACAGTGTGTACGCTTCATTAATGGCCTAGCGAACGAAGCGCTCAAGAGACTAGCTAAGTCACACCGAGCTCGGCAAGGATACCAGACTACGCTAGTGGAGCTGCAAAACTTTTTGAATGACGTCGTGACAGACTCGCCGGAACTAGGCAATACAAAGTCTGCTGCTGGACCATCTTCCCAACCCTCACGCAAGCGCAACCTTGATGACCCTTTCGAGGAAGCCTCTAACGTCTGGAAACGTAACAAAGGTGGCCGTGGCCGTGGCCGCGGACGTGGACGTGGAGGTGGTAACAATGGTGGTGGAGGTGGCAACAATGGTGGACGTGGTCATACATCTGGCCGCGAAGATTTTAATTCACTCGCAAATGCAATGACATTTGAGGAGCGTAAGCGACACATGGACGAAGGACTCTGCTTCAAGTGCCACAAGAAGGGACACCGTTTGTTCCAATGTCCGGAGTTCAAAGGCAAGGCGCCGATGCAACCTAAGAAGCAATGATGGTGGCAAGGCTGTTCTACAAATGAACTGGAGCAGCCGGCTACATCTACTGTTCATTCTGAGACACTGTTAGCGACAGAGGTCGTCGAAACACCTTCGACATCTCCATCGACTACAGTTGCGACACTTGATTTTGTGTCAGAGGACTTTGTACGACGCTTTGCTTTACAGACTCGGAAGTCTGCGACTAAAACACCAGTTCGACTCGCCAACGGACAACGAGTGACTTCTACGACAGTCTGTGACATCACTTTTGAGCTCGCTCGACACGAGTTTCAACGGACTTTCAACGTCTTACGTGATTTACGCACAGCTGATTTAATCCTGGGATTACCATGGCTTGATGACGAACATGCCTCTTTACAATTCGGTACAACCAGAATTTTTACACTAATGGACGGCACAGCAGTGGAGACTACACTTGAGGAACGACGCCCTGAGTGTCTACTCCTGTCGTCTACAAAAGTTCAGAAGCTTATGCGCAAGACGCGCCGCAGCAGGGGACGCCACGCTGATTTTTACGTCATTGAACTTACGTCAGCCGCCGAACAATCTTCAAACTTCCACACTGGAGAGGAACTAACAGCAGAACAACGTGACAACTTCCAATCTTTACTCTTCGATGACTTCCCGGAGTTAGTGCAACCTGTCGACTCTCCACCTGCAAGCCGACAGTGGGATCATCCCATTGAAACAATTGGCCCAATGCGACGCCAACGTTTAAACAGATTGTCACCCGCAGAGCGCGCTGAGCTTAATCGACAGCTCAAAGACGCAGTGGAAGCTGGTTTGATACGCCCCAGCTACAGTGAGTTCGGCTCGCCAATTCTTTTTGTGCGAAAAGCTGATGGCTCGCTACGTATGTGCATTGACTACCGTGGTCTTAACGAGGTTACGCGTAAAGATGCTTACCCGCTACCGCGTGTGGACGACACTCTGGACGAACTTAAGGACGCGAATTTTTACACACACCTCGACCTCGACCTCGCTCCTGGATTCTGGCAAGTTCGAGTGCGTGATCATGACGTTCACAAGACGGCTTTTCAGACCCCTGATGGCTTAATGGAATGGGTCGCCATGCCGTTTGGGCTGTGCAACGCACCATCTACATTTCAGAGGATGATGAACGACATTCTTCGCGACTTTTTACATAAGTTCGTGACAGTCTACCTTGATGACGTCTGTATCTACAGTCGAACTCTGGAAGAGCACCTGGAGCACCTACGTCTAGTGCTACAGCGATTCAAGGAGGAAGGGCTAAAATTACGCCTTAAGAAATGCTTCTTCGGATTGCAAGAAATGGAGTATCTGGGCTACAGTGTGTCAGCCGGGAAAATTTCGGTTTCCACAAAGAAAGTCGAGGCCGTTGCAGACTGGCCAGTGCCCAAGACGCAGAAGGAGGTTCGCAGTTTCGTACAATTCTGCAACTTCTATGCGAGATTCATACACCATTTTAGCGACCTTACGGCTCCATTGACGGACTTACTGCGGAAGTCTCAGCCACAAAAGGTTACGCTGATGCATGCCTGTTTGGAAGCCTTCGAGACTCTCAAGTTACGGCTCATTTCCGCGCCATGCCTGATCCTTCCGGAGGTCGGCTCGGACGCGACGTTCACCGTGGCTACAGATGCTTCAACAATGGGGATTGCAGCAGTCCTGTTGCAAGACCAAGGAGGCGGTCTTCAACCAGTCTCTTACTGGGCGCGTAAGCTGAATCCAGCTGAGCGTGGTAACACTTACTCTGCGTACGACTTAGAAGCTTTGGCCGTATGCGAAGCCGTCAAGCATTGGAGGTGCTATCTTGAAGGCTGTTCTAAGTTCCTTGTCGTAACATACCACGACACACTGCGACATCTGTTCAGGCAACCGAACAACAGGCTGAACAAGCGGCAAGCAAGATACCTGCGGGATTTGCAACCGTTTGTGGGCTCGATGACACTTGCATATCGCAAGGGAGCTCTGAACGAAGCCGACCCGTTAAGCCGGCGCCCAGACTTCGTACCTCAGGCCACAGTACCCTTATTTTGGGATGGCGAGGTTCCGTCAGTTCGAGAATTACGACGGAAGTCCCAGCTGCTGTTTGAAGACGCACAGTTAAATTCACTTACTGTTGACGCGCTGCAGCTGAGCCTTGAGTTCGCTGATCTCATTCGCGAGGGGTTCTCACAAGATTCGTTTTATGGGGACGATGGTGAGTGGACAAGAGACAGCCGGATAGAAGCCAGAGACGGGTATTTTTGGCGTCTCAATCGCCTCTGTATTCCACAGAACTCTGAGCTCCGACTGAGATTGATCACAGAGTTGCACGAAAGTTCGTGAGCTGGTCACAGAGGAGTTGCTAGCACTCTTGCTAAAGCACTCGACAGATTTTGGTGGAAACGAATCCGCCAAGACGTGAAAGATTTTTGTGAACGCTGCGTCGTGTGCCGACGAGCGAAGATTCGACCGCAGATGGCTGCGACTCTTTACCCATTGCCTGTTCCACCCTGACCGTGGCACACGATTGGTCTTGACTACCTGACACACTTACCTGAAAGCAATGGCTTTAATAGTGTGCTGATTGTGGTAGACCATCTAACTCGAATGGCCCATTCTCTGCCATGTACAGAGTCGATTACTGCCGAAGAAAATGCCACTTTGTTTTTACAGGGAGTCTACCGCTTATATGGACTTCCCCGTGTGCTAAACAGCGATCGCGACCCAGAATTTGTCAGCGTTTTCTGGCAGACACTCTGGAGACGCCTTGGAACGCGTCTGAACATGTCTTCCAGCCGACACCCAGAAACAGACGGATTGACAGAGCGCGTGAACATCACGTTTCAGCAGCTTCTTCGTTGCTTCTCTTGCTATGATGGCTCTGATTGGTCAACACTTTTACCGCAAGTGGAGTTTGCGTACAACGCTTCGCGTGCACTCGGAATTGAGCACACGCCGTTCGAGGCTAACTTTGGTTTTTCTCCTGAGGAGCCCCCTGACCTGCTCTTCAGCATGCGACCGTCCATTCCAATTTCGCAAGACGCAACAGAACGGTTGAGATTGTTACAGGAAGTGCACACCCTGGTACGCTCTGTGTTACAGCTACATAAGGACGAAATGCAAGCGCGCACAGAACCGTCTACAGCGCCACACTTCGCTAAGGGAGACAATGTGTCAGTCGTCACAGCAAATCTTTTTCTGCGAGGACAACCGAACAAGAAACTCAGAGACAGACAGCTTGGCCCTTATTTTTCAGTGGAGGAGCAGATTGGAAAACACAGTTACAGATTGAAACTACCAGCGACAGTACGCTTACATCATGTGTTCCATGTTAACAATTTACGACCCTGCTCTACCGCTCCGCTACGACCAGCTGTCCCTGTGACTGTATCTGAAGGAGACGATGAGGAGTTTGACGTCTCGCACATCTCTGCTGTGTGCATCAAGTCGCTACCTGGGCGACGAGGCAAATATTTGCTCTTCAGGACGCACTTCAGTGATGACGACATTCCACCTGTCTGGCACCGTTTGAACGAGGTGCATCGAACAATTGCGTTACAAGAATTCTTGGAGACGCCTCAATGGCGCAAGTTCGCCAAGACTCAGGCGTACATTGACTTCATATACGCTTTCCCAACGCGCATTCCTGAGTCCCATTAATTGCTTCAGTAAAGGAGCCAAGAACCACGGAGGTCTGCCTCGCGGCGGCCTCATTGATCTGTCAAGAGGGGGATGGTACGAGTGTGACGAGTACAGTCCTGCAACAGTACATTGCAGGACATTGTACAGGTACTCGTTACGGATATCAAATCGTGCTTTTCCACAAGACGGACGTATACTCGTGGGTACGTCGCTACTGCAATATTGTAATGGTGCTGATGCTACATTACGACCAGTACCTCCCGGTACGTACAGATATGCATAATTAATCTAACTAGCCAGATGACGCGCCAAAACGAGCTCTTCAATGCAGAAGGAGCCGCGTCGTGAAACCCAATGCTAGGCAGGCCGTGTCTCGAGGACATATGACGACGGTTGAGCAGCACTAACGCCTGACACGTAAGCGAAGCTTGCATGCGTAACTAGTTTGGGCTGAAACCTATTTAAGCCCAGTGCAGTAGAGGGAGGTGACAGAACCTTTTAACAATTCCTTTGTTCACTTACAACATCTACTGCCTAAGTACAGCAGTGAAACATCTCTCATCAATTGCCTCTCGACAACATCATTTGCAATCTTGCAACAACAGAACTAGACAGACTAGAACATATTTGTGCTAGCGTTTAGCTTTCAGAGGCTAACCGCCACACTAAGGATAAGCCAGCCGGAAGTCGTTGTATTTTGACGGCTACAATTGATGGTGTGGACCTGCAAGCAATTGGATACAAATACAACAAGCGTCGAGTGTTGGTTTTCGCTGCCACTGCTGGTGCGGGTAGCGTGCGCGATGGTGTACCTTACAAGCAACGTTGGGCCGACGAACACCTGAATGTGACTACCCGTGACATCCCTCGTCCCGACTTGGTGTCGCAATACTTTTCGAGGAGTCCAAAGGTCGACAATCACAATCAAAGCAGACAACACGACCTCATGTTAGAGGAGTTGTGGTTAACGCAAGACTGTTGATTCCGTTTGTACACTACCTTTTTCGGCATTCACGTCACCGACTGTTGGAAGCTTTGCCGCCACCACATGCATGAATACGGTCCGCTAGCATGCCAAGGAGTCGTCGCCTTTGCGGACCGCTTGGCCAAGGTTCTTATTTACAACGGTTTAGCCGATACGGCAAGCATTGCTCGCCGCTCGGGGCGTCCGCCGCAACATGTACTACGGGATGTGACCAGCATGCCCCCCCCCCCGCTTCACCATAGCTTGTCTCATATTGGCATCGGCAAAACGGGGAAGACCAAGCAAGTTCGCGGCGTGATATGCTACAAAGATGAAAATCGGGTCACTTGGACTGCATTTAAGTGCCCCGAGTGCTCTCTCGCCTTGTGCATTCCGAGCAAGAAGCGGAAGGTCAGTTGTTGGACTCGAAATCGCGACATGTCTGCCGCCAACCTTGCCGAGTATGGAGTCACCCGCGCGGACACGGCGCAAATGAATGCGCTCACAACCACCGCACCTTGAATGCTTAACCTTTTGGTCAACTTATGCAGTAAAGTGGGACTTACTGGTTGCTTCTCCGCAGTGCGCGGTTGGCCTTTCTGCTGGAGATGCTGTTTTCAGACGGCGGTGTTCCTAACAGATTTTTTCACTTAGGCCACCGCCGCAACTTTCAAAGACGCCTATAATGAATGAGGGCTGAATTAAATATTTCACGTATGTGGTATATTCCCTGATACCACAAATTCGCCCGAGGCACTGGAATATATAAGGTCCTTACAAACCACAATCAACTAAACAATCATTCTCTTACCGGCTCTTTTCGCATTTACTGCCTATCCCGCCATTTTGTAAAATGCAGTAATGTCTGCTAAGGTACTGATGTGGCGTGGTATTTTCGAAACTCTCATCGCTATTTCATTATTGCGGTCCGTTTCGGGTTCAGTTTCGGTATGGCGACGAACGATAGAAACTCTGCCTTGCTCGCGTCCGACTCCGCACGATCAGCTGTGCCACAATCCGGCTGGGCAGGCGGCGTGGGCAGCCAGGGGGGATCGGCTCCGAACAGAGGGCTAGCTTGATACCAGGCAAGGCAGGCTACGCTGGTGCAGGTACAAAAGAAAACCACCACACGCTGAAACATATATTTATATTGCGCGGTCGGACCGAGAGGGAGTCCGCCGTCGTACGTCACACACTGCAGTACCTGTACCCGCCACCGCTACTTAAAAAAAAAAAGCTCATCGGCGGTATCCCGCGGTCGCCGCGGTCGGCGCTTGGCGGAACTGATACACTCGAGGGCGTGCCATACTAGCTCGAGATGTCGGACCCTGAGGTAGGAGGTGTGCGGGTTCGGCGGCTTGTCAAATTCGGGGGTGCGGCTATCACCGACAAAGCGACATTCGAGACGCTTAATGCGTCGGCGCTGCAGCACAGTGCGGAGGCCGTCGCGGCCGCCGTCGCCGGTGCGAGCCACACGCCCACACCCGGCGGCCTCCCCCTCTGCATAACGCCCAGCACCCGCTTGCGAAGACCTCTGTAAATGCCGCTGTGCTATGTATGCCCGCTGCTTGCATAGATGACGACCCGCAAGCTCGAACCATCCTCGTACACGGCGCCGGCTCCTTCGGGCACCATCAGGTTTGCGAGAGCCCCCCCATCGCTGTGGTCGGTCGGTCGCTGTGGCTGCGAAATTGAAGACGACCATGATGGATGTATTTTTTACCAACACTCTTGTGCCTGAAGAACACTGAGGGTACCAAGAACACCCTTAGCGTAAAAACCTCATGGATAAGTATCAGGGGAACTCTTCTGTATCAGTTATTCCTTAGCAAATCCTATCAAATATAAATAAAGATATAAATAAAGATCATAAGGGTTATTTCGTGCGGTGGACATCCGCAATTCAGCATATTTGCAATATCGCTGTTATTTCAGGCTTTAGCTGCAATTTATTTAATAGTACATAGTATTAGCATTATCGTCCCCATGTTTACTTACTTTTTATTTGAATCATAGCCACATCAAGCAGGCGCGGCGGGAAACCGGTGGATTACAAAATCCTATATATGTTATTAGAAAAGTGAATCGCCATATTTTAGGGGTTCAAGCTCCAACTCCCTCGCGGCGACCTTCCCATTCGCTGGTGCCATCCTCTCTCTCCGACTCCCCGCTCGCGCTGCTCTCCCTTAGCAAGCACCTGATCGCCACGTTGGGGGCGTCGCTTTGGTGTTGGTTAATCAGGCGTCCAAGTTCGGCGTCAGCGGCGGCGGCCTCCTCAACCCGCGCGTCAGAAATGGGTTTGCGCAGACGAGGTGCGCCGCTCCTCCGTGTGAACCATGTGGGGACTGCACATACAGCTAATGTTTTATTGCCTTTACACGAAATTTGTCCCACACGACACACATACGCACACACACGTGCTCAGTCACACACAAGTACACACACACACACATCCACACACACATACACATACTCACAAACACGCATACAACACGCACACACACACACACGCACGCACGCACGCACACTCACAAACACTCACACAACAAGCATACACACACACACACACACACGCGCACACACACACACACACACACACACACACACGCACACGCACACAAACAACCACAGAAATACACATACATACACAGAGACAGCACGCACGCACACACACACACATACACACACATGGACAGCACGCACACACACAAATACACACACACACACACACACTCACACATTTCACACACAGACACACACCCACATAAACACCCGCATAGACACACACACACACATACCATTACAATCACACACACTCACACATTGACACACACACCCACACACTCACACACACATATAAACATAAACACGCAAACACACACATACACACGTCCACACATTAGCACACACAAACACAATCATTGTCACACACACACACGCAAACACATACACACATACGACCAGAAAAACACACAAACACTCAGAAACACACACAAACACACACACATGGATACACACCCATTCACACACATACATGTTGAAAAGAACATTTAACGTGCACAGCCGTGACTTTTCCTCATTAACGGTCGGTGGTGGTTTAGGTTGTCAGTGACAAAGCTCCAGTTGCATGTCATCGAGGCGTTACTTGAAGGTGAGCTGTACTGTGCACGACATTGTTCGCCTTTTCCATGGTTTGTTGTAAGTGAAACACACAATGGCGCGGTAGACAGAGGCTGATGCACCCCAAGCGCTGTAAGGTTTATTGTCACACTGTTTCGCGGCCTGTTGTTGTAGCGGGCGTCGACGCTGTTGGTATATCACCGATGGGGAAATGGACCACAACGAAGCGCTTGGTAAGTGATCCGGCCACGGAGCAATGGAAAGTATGATTTTCATTATGTTTAGGCTATAAATTCAAGAATGAGTCGTGTTGCGGCGTGCTTATGTATCACCTGACTGGACAATGTGTGTGTGTGTGTGTGTGTGTGTGTGTGTGAGTGTGTATTGTGTGTGTATTGTGTTTGTGTGTGTATATGTGTGTATGTATATGTCTATGTGTGTGTGTGTGTGTGTGTGTGTGTTCCTGCGTTATTGTGTACATTTGTTTGTGTGTTGTGTGTTTTTTGTCTGATTATGTGCATTTGCTTCTGTGTGTGTATGTGTCTGAGTATGTGCATTTGTTAGTGTGTGAGTGTGTGTGTGTGTGTGTGTGCGTGTATGCGTGTGTGTGTGTGTGTGTGTGTATGTGTGTGTGTGTTCGTGTGTTGCTCGTCTCTCATTGTTTTCATTTTGTCCATTTCGATGATCAGCTCACCGATGTGTGGAGCAAAGACGTTGAAGAGGCGCTGCGATGGGGCGTCGTGCCCGTTCTTCACGGCGATGCCGTCTTCGACCGGGATTTCGATTGCACAATTCTCAGGCATACCCTTACTCCCTCCCTAAATGTATGCAACCACATGCGAACCCCATTGATCTTTGTTTTGAGTTTTCGTATGCTTTGCGGGGTTGGACAGTGGTGATGCTGTGATGGCGCACCTCGCAAAGACGTATCGCCCCGAGATTGTGGTGTTTTTGGTACGTCGCTTCCCCTTTCTCGCCCATCACATTGTTTCTTTTGACGCAATGCGGTTTTGGGATTTTCATATATACAAACACGAAAGTGCGGCTCACAAAAAATGTAATACGGTTTCACTTCTTGAATGTTTGGCAGATATTTTTCGAACTATTTGACTTTGT
>JAPMLY010000017.1:0-55000 GCA_026401115.1 Tetraselmis chui
TCAAACTACATAACTATCTCTTCGATTTAAACCTTGAACATGGCATACCCACCCCCATTGGAAGCCTCGACTCCTCTGCGGTTATCTCTTTCCAGTGGGGGCACTACCAAGACCTTTCAAATCTATATTGCAATGCTACCTCCCTAGCTAAACTCCACTCCACCGCCTCTACCTCCTATACCGTCATCACCAACAATGAAGTTGACAACTTCCACAACCATAAGCTCTACCCTAGCCAATGGACTAACCTCTCTAACAGAGACTCACCCCCCCACCCGGGTATTTTCAACCACCCCCTACTCATCCTCACATGGCAACACTCCCACTTCGGACTACTCCACCCAACCCACTCCTCCGCTACCTGGATTGACTCCATCCACCACCCCCCCTCCCGACCTCCTCACTCGCTCTCTCGCTCTTCTATCCTCCTGGAACTCCCCCCCCCCCGCCCGTCGGAGACCTACGCTTAATTAACCCCCCTCGCCAGAATGACACGTCCCATGCGTGATTGCGTGGCACCCACGCACTTTAACATACCTACTTCATCACCACAGCACCCCATGACCAAGCTTACAACCCCCCATACTTCGACCCCCGAACTACGGTCTACTCATTACACCCTCTCCTATTGCAACACACATTCCGCTCCACTCCATTCCCAGTCGGGCGCTCCCAACTGCTCACCGCCCTCCACCCCCCCAACCCCCCTCCACAACCCACCCCTCCTCCACCACCTACCCCGAGCCTCCCCCGACCCCATACCCCTCCCCCCCACCTCCCAACCCTACTCTCTCCCCCAACCAACCGCCCCCCCGACAACCCTCCAAACCCTCCCGCCCCCCTTCCCTCACCAATCCTCCCACACCATATAACCCAACCACTCCACCTCATCAACCTCAACATCCGCGGCCTCCACACCTCCATTATGGACGTCGAATACCTTACAAGCACCCACCACTATGACGTCCTCATTCTCACCGAAACCAACCACGCCACCCATAAATCCCGTTGGCGCATCACCCTCCCCAACTACCTCCTGAAAAGCTCTCGACCATACTACTCACATGTGCCCCTACCCAATGCATGCGTCCTATTCGCGGTCCGCAGAGCCTCGTTCCGCCATTGTTCTTGTCATAGTTGAGGGGGCGATAAGGAATGCTTACACTCGGTGAGTGACACTGCATGTAATCTCACCTTCAGCAAGTGCCTAGCAGGACACGCACTCACCTTGTGGTGAGCACACGCCAAAATATATTCTGAGCCTTTAGATGATATCTAACGCTCAGCAACTTGCCACCATCAGCAACCTAGTCCTCTCTACTGTTTATTGGCTTATCATCTTATTGTGCTGAGTCACAGCCGTACTATCACGATGCTACTTGACTAACATTGCTGTGTAGCAACTTGATTACCATACAAAACCATATCTCGCAACACTCCCCCTTGCTACGCAGGCAATCCCATGATGGCATTGCACAACTTGCCATGCCTTGCACTCACTAATGGCTTGGTAAGCACATCAGCAAGCATGTTCTCCGTCGCACAATATTGTACCTCGATGTCTCCGCTCTCCACCTTCTCCCGACAGAAGTGGTACCTCACGCCCATGTGCTTGCTGCGTCCGGTCGTCATGCTATTCTTGCTGAGTGCAATACAACTCTGATTGTCCTCATGAATTGTGATGGGAGACCCGGAGTCTTGATGAAACTCGTGGAGTAGTTGCTTCAAAGACATCGCCTCCTGAGTAGCCGCAGTCAGCGCCATATACTCTGCCTCCGCTGTCGACAACGCCACAATTTGTTGCCGCTGACTTTTCCAGCTCACCGTTGCACCGTTCAGCATGAACACATATCCCGTTCGAGAGCGGCGCTCGCCAGTATCACTAGCGTAGTCAGAATCTGACCATCCTACCACCTTTGATGAGGGTGCGCCACCGTAAACACCGACTCTGCGGTCCCCTTGAGGTAGCGGAGCACCCTCTTGGCTTGCTCCCAATGTGACAGAGAGGGGTCGGAATTGAAATTGAAATTGTCTACAACAATACCAGTAAGAACCGGCTGCTGTCTCTGGGCCCCCCCTTTTGCTATGCCATACAGGACTTAAAAGCGTGAGGTAGACCGTTAACCACTGATCCCAACCTCTCCAATGGCAGTAACAGCTAATAATTTTGTAATCAAGAAAAACAGATCTAAAAATAAATCCACTTGTCAAGAAATGCAAAACTAAACTGCTGCTCGACCTTCGCGATGCACGGCCCGCTCCCGCCGAATCGGGGTGTCGACCGGCCTAGGCCGGTCGGCGTTCGGGAGGGACGACGGGCCAGCCTAATCTAGCTCCCGCGTGACTTCGGTCTTGCCGAAGGTAGGAGGGGAAAGGCTGGCAAAAAACCCCTCCTCGCGCGGTCGCTCGTCGATCCCGCCGCTCCATCCCGTAAACCCCGCCCCAAGGTCTTGCCGCGTCCACCGACGCGGCGGTCCTCCGTGTCGAGGTCCCCCATCACCTCGAGGACAGGTGGGGGGGACCTAGACACACAGACATAGAAAAAACTAGCGCTCCTGCCTCCGCGCCTGAATTTTCCCCGCTCATTTCCCCGGTTTTTTCTCTGTCTGGTACCCGGGTACCTGTCGGTTTTCCGGCCTGTGGCCGTACCCTCCCCCCTCTCATTGCGCGTCCACCGAGCAGCCTTTTCTTGAGCGGGGGCCTCCGCGCTCACCCGGGCCCACGCTCAAGGACCCATATGAGTAGTGAGGTCTGTCGGGGTAGTGGGTGTCGAAGAGGGGGGGGGCAAGTCACCGTAGCCGGATCCGGCGGGCCGCGGGCGCCCGGAATTAAACAAAACCCTCCGTGCCGGGTTTTCCGGCGGCGCCGACCCAAAGGGTCGTCGCCGCCAGATCGTGTCGCTCCTCCCGTCGCGACTGTCCTCCTGGCCGTCCCAGCTTACTCCTCCCCCCGGGAGATGACGCTGGACGACGTAGCGACGCGCTAGTGAGCGCCCTACCCTGGTGCTGCTCCCCAACTAGCTCGACGCCGGGTACGGACATTATTTTTAGTATCCAAAAAAGCCCTCCGTACAGGGCTTTCCGGCGGCGGCTGATCCTGAGGATCGCCGCCGCCTCATGTAGCCGCTCCTCCGTCTGCGACTCGCCACCGTCCTGTGTCATGTCTTGCCTCACCCCTCGGTAAGGTTCGACCGGCACAGGGCTGGTCGACAACTAGCGAGCGCCCTTTCCCGGCGCTGCTTCCCGGCTGGCCACCACCAGCTCCAACACCCGCCTCCCACCGCTGATCCGGCCGTAACCTCCTCGCCATCAAACGCCGCCGTTGTACATGCCCCACTCTTAAAAAGTAAGCCTGTATCTAGGGGTATCTGTTAGCGAAAAAACATATCGGACGGGCCGAGCGGGAGATCTTGGCGCCGGTAGTGCACAGAAATTATTTTTTCAAAAGCCCTATGTACAGGGCTTTCCCGACAGCTGCTGATCCCACGGATCGAGCTGTCGGCCCTCTTAGCCCCCTACCGTGCCAGGCCTGGCACGGCTACGGGGTTTCCAGCGCCCACACGGGGAGGTGAGGGGATGCCGACGGGCCTGCGAGCGCACCCCCCTCCGGGGCCGCCGCCGCTGCGCCGCCGGCGGGCGCCAGAGGGGTCGGACATGTACCTACTAAGGTGGCTAACAGCCATGGTGATGTCGGGCCGTGTGCTTACGGAAGCGTACAACAAGCTGCCGATCAAGCTTTGGTATGGCACTAGACCGGGAGGCAACCTTGATGTCGACGTCTCCACACAATTGCTCAAAGCATCGACCGCCATAGGTGAGCCCACCGGCTTGCAGCCCATCATGTTGAAGCGCTCCAACATATCTAAGACGTATTGCTGTTGTCCAATCTTGATGGTGCGGCTGCCACGATCACGCTCGACTGTCATGCCAAGCAACCAAGACACTGGACCGAGGTCTTGCACGTTGAACCTTTCGCCGAAAGCCGACTTGAACCCAACGATGAAGCTACCCGCCGGTCCGACGATGATGCTATCGTCCACGTACAACGCCAAGACATAAAGCTCACCCTCCTTGATGAAGACGTAAATGCCGGGATCTACCTTGGATTGGGTAAAGCCATACTCCTCTAGCCATGCTGTGATGGTCTTATTCCAGTTCCTACGAGCTTGCTTGAGGCCATACAATGATTTCTTCAACAAGCACACTCGCTCCTCTCCATTGACGTCGAAGTGACGGAATCCTTCCGGCTGCCTCATGTAGATTTCCTCCTCGATATTGGCCTCCAAAAATGCCGTCACCACATCAAGCTGCTCCACCTCCCAATCATTATAAGCAGCAAGCGCGAGCAACGTTCGAATAGAAATCACCCTCACTGTGGGAGCGAAGGTCTCGTGGTAGTCCACACCCTTCTCCTGAGTAAACCCGCGAGCCACAAGTCTTGCTTTGTACCTCGTTATCTGTCCATTGGCATCGCGCTTCAACTTGAACACCCACTTTGAATCTACGAGTTTGCGACCGGCAGGACAAGGGACCAATGTCCAGGTTTTTCGAGATACAAGTGAGTCGTACTCGCTCTTGATAGCTGCCTCCCACTCTCCCGATTGGGGACTCCTCAGCGCTTGCTTGTATGACACCGGCTTTTGAACAGTCGGGCTGCTGGATGACTTAATAGCCACGGCACTTCCCGTTGTCCATCCATCTCCCGAAGCGCCCGCTGAACGGAGATTATACCTTGGACTCGGTACGCATTGCTGTGGTGCGGCAGTGGATCGAAGATTATATCTTGGACGTGGAGTCTCCCCCGAATGCATGTCCCGTTCATCTTCCGTCGACCCGGAATGCTGCCGCGACTCCCGTAGCGGCGACTTCCCCCGAAGGTGTATCCCGTTCTTCGCTACACATGGTGCGCGGGATGTTGTCCTCTTCATCATCAGTGCGTTGCTCCGCATTGCTCTCCCCCATGGAGAGCACTGCAGCCTCAGCGAACACCACGTAACGACTGCTCACCACCCGACGAGTAGCAGGATTGTACACCAACCACGCCGGTGACTCGGAAGCGTAGCCCACAACGACACCCTTCCACGCGCGATCGTCAAGTTTGCGGCGTTGAGACTTGTCAACGTGGACATAAGCCGGACAGCCGAAGACCCGCATGGAGCTCAAATCAGCCCGTATACCGGTCGCCAAGGTGAAAGGTACACCGCCGGCTCCGCTACTATGCACACGATTGCGGACATGCACCGCAGCGGCCATCGCTAGAGCCCAATACGATTTAGGCAGCGCGGCTTGCCGGATCATTGACTGCGCCATCGAGACCAATGTCCCCCACTGCCGCTCGATCCGGCCATGTTGCCAATGCGCGTAAGGGGCAGTGATCTCCACAGCGATGTTGAACTCATCCAAGAGGTTTCGGAAGGCAGCACCTAAGAACACCGTGTCATTGTCCACCCTAAGACGACGAACCGTGTGCCCAAGAGAACGGATGGTACTCAACATGCGACGGAACGAGGCGGGAGCCTCATCCTTGGAGCGGACTGCATCATGCAGTATGAAACGGCTCCGGAAATCAACCGCACACAAACTGTACCGCCGTCCTCCCAAGGATGGAATACTCATAGGGCCGCAGAAGTCTAAGCCGAGGACCTCAAAGACACCAACGTTCCGGTCAGCCGGCTCACGAGAGATACGGCGGACTTGCGACTTACACACAGCACACGTCTCACAGAAGCCCAACTTCTCCGACGCAGAAAACGCCACACCCTCCACCTGAGTGGCCAAGAGCTCATCCAATTGCGACTCGCCAAGGTGACCGAGTCGGGAATGCCACAACCGTTTTTCCAATGGCGCAGTGGCGACCGAAGCGGTAGGATTCGACGAAGCGACCCGCGCCGGCAACCACACCATCAAATGCGCGCGCTCCAACGGAACCACCACGCCACCACTATGACCGGCATAAAGACGAAGGTGGTCCACGGGATCAGCTAACACCACAGAATGACCTTGTCGCCGAGCTTGGGTGAGGCTGAAAAGCCGATGGTAAGACCACGACGCACGACGGGATAGTGCAGGAACGTGGAGCACATTCTTTAGCGTGGCAGGAATCTCCTCACCATCTTCAACCTTCACCATGATGCGGACCGAGCCCACTCCAACAGCGCGGGCGCTAATACCCTTCACCCAAAGCTGGTCGGTGAGCGCTCGATACTCACAGAAGTCACGGCGCACACTAGTCATGTGATGGCTGGCGCCGCTGTCGGCCAACCACATCCACGTTTCCCCATCGCGCTCGAACATGTGTCGAGCCTCGGAGAATGGCCTCGCAGGGGTGGCTGTCACGTCCATGACCGCCGGAAAAGCAACCGGGGAGTCCACTTGCGCAGAGTTACCTCCGGTGTTGTTGACGGGGCACTCGGACCTGCGATGGCCCTTCTTACCACAGCCATAGCAAACACCACGAACAATTTCTCGCTCCGCCTCTACCATATGAGGTACGACGAGTAGTCGCAGCTCCTTGAAGAGATTTCAGTTGGTCTTGGAGCTCGGAGACTTGCCGCTTCAAAAGTTCAGTCGTTGCGTCATCATGAGACGCTGCAAAAGCCGTAGGCGTTGGGGGCTGCGTTGTATGTGATTGCGCACGACTCTCGATGCGCATGCCCTTTTGACGAAGATCACGCTTGACGGTATCCATGCTGAGGTCGTGTACGTCCCACATGTCGGTGATGGAGTGGTATTCGCTGCGCAGGCCCTTGACCAAGTAAATGGTGATACGCCGGTCGTGGACGACGTCCCCAACTCGGGCAAGCTGTCGTTGCAGTCGAACTAACCGGTTCAGGTATTGAATGCCGCTCTCGCCGTCCGCTTGCGGCGTCTCCAAGTCCTGCAATAGTTCCGTACACCGGTAAATACCATCGTCCTCATAATGATTGACTAACGCAGTCCATGCAGTGTGGCCGCAGGTCTTGTCATCCTCGCTAACATTCTCGATAATGGAAAGGTCGTCCTCCGGCAGCGCAAGAATCAATGTGAAGTACATGCCGACTTGTTGTTGAGAGGAAGCGGCACCATCCGACGACAAAGCCGTAGCCCACTTTTGCATCAAGTCAAATGCACGGAAACGTTTCTTCCACACGTCAAAGTCTCGTCTCTCCCCACCGAACTTGGGTAGTTTCACGGAGTCCATAGCAAGTACGTCGGATGCGCTCGCAAGAGCACCAGAAAATCAGGAAAAATGCCAACAAAAAAAGCACCAAGTACCGGTGAAGAGGCGGGCAACACGGCTCAGAAAAGGAGACGACAAAGGACTGACCGAAGATGCAGTTGTACTCCCGGAGTCTATACAGCCAAGGCAATCAGAAACGAGTCTCAGAAGGTCGGTCAAGTGACGTCGTACAGGAGTGCTAGTACACTTGTGGTAAGATGCCTTTCCAAAAATTCAGCCGGACCACTATAGGCTTTCACGAGAAAAGAAAGTGGCGGGTGACAAGCTCCGGAAGCGAATAAATTTCCTGAAAGCGCCAAGCTATAACAAAGGAAAGCAAGCCGATCCTCACGTCACACGAGTCGGTGTTCGGGGGTTCAAGCCGGCTCCAAGCGACACAAACAAGTCGCTACCAGCCGGGTATCGAAGTAAAGCTACAAACACAAGCAAGAGCCAGCCACTTTTTGAGCCAGCCGCACCTCACGTATCGTGCGGCACCACAAAGGTCTGCCACTCTTCGAGAAGCAAGCTCTAGGTTCCAGTCAAGACAAATGACTCCAACAACTAGCAGCTAGAGGGCCCATAGCATGTCATGGTTGAGGGGGCGATAAGGAATGCTTACACTCGGTGAGTGACACTGCATGTAATCTCACCTTCAGCAAGTGCCTAGCAAGACACGCACTCACCTTGTGGTGAGCACACGCCAACATATATTCTGAGCCTTTAGATGATATCTAACGCCCAGCAACTTGCCACCATCAACAACCTAATCCTCTCTATTGTTGATTGGCTTATCATCTTATTGTGCTGAGTCACAGCCGTACTATCACGATGCTACTTGACCAACATTGATGTGTAGCAACTTGATTACCACACAAAACCATGTCTCGCAACAGTTCAAACCCCGCCCCCCCACCTCATCCCCCACATCGCTGGACTAAACATAGTCCCACACTCAGGCACCCCCTACCTCCTCCTCGGAGCATACATGCCCCAACTCCAAAACCCCCAGCTTACCCGACTTTACGCTGAAGTCGCAGCATGGGGCCTCCGCTTGGGAGACGACCACCCGAACCACCGAGTCCTCTCGGGCGGGGACTTCCAGTTGACCACCACTCAAGGTACCGGTAACCCTGCCCTCACCTCTTTACTCAAATCCCACCTCAGTCCCCTACACCCCCCCATCCCTACCTTCCCCCGCAGCGGCGGTTGCCTCGACCACTGGCTCACCACGCCCCCCTCCCCTCTCATTCTCCTACCGTCCAAATGCTCGGTCTTCTCCTCCCCCTCACACGTCACTGATCACTCTGCAATCCACTTCGTCATTCTTGCCCCTAACTCTCTTTTGGCCCATCCCCCCCCACCACGTGCCCACCCCCGTACACACCACACCACCCGCAAACTCACCTTCAAACTTCCCCTCACATCCGACCACATAAAAACATATCAGAACAGCACACCCGACCTCATCAACCAAACGGCCACCCTCCATGCAGCAATACTTAACACCCCCCATTCCACGGCCTCCCCCGACGACCTAGACACCCTCGCCTCACAATTCACCACACTCCTCTCACACCACATGGACCATGCCGCCACCATATGGCCCCTCCTCCCCGCCAAAAACCCCCGTCCACCCCAAGAGTCCCTCCACCCCACCTGGCTAACTAAGAAAACACGCAAACACATTCGAAAACTTCGCCGATGTAGCACCAATAGCGGCCCCCTCCCCCTAGCCCAAGCCCTCTTCAATACGACCAACTATCTCACCCCTACCGCCATCAAACAACAGTGCCAAGCACGCATACGCCACCTGCTACGGACCACCACCGCGGATATATTGAGGAAAACAAAAACTCGAGCCAACACGGCCTACGACGCCTGCCCGAAACCCTCCCACCGCCTCTTGAAAACTAAAAGCGGCCCCCTCCCCCCCAGCACCTCGACCTCGACCCTCCATGGAATCACCAAACCAGATAAAACCAAAGCAACCTCCCCCTCCGACGTCCTAGAAGCGGTACACTCTCACTGCGATGCCGAGCTCAGCCGCGCCACACTACCCGTGCTACCCGCCCCCCCCGTGGGATCTCCCGGATAGCCCTGACAACTTTACTATCGAACCCCGCGGTGACCCCACCCTCACACTTCCCGACATGATAACCCGCGACACATTCGATAAAACCATTCACTCGCTCGGCACGGGCAAAGACCCCGGCCCTGACGGTATTCTTAACGAAATCATAACATTTCTACCCCCGGCGACCCGCTCCGCCCTCTTCTCTCTCCTCTCCCTCCTTGCACACAAGTCCTACACCCCTTTTGAATGGTGCCATAGCACCACATGCCTACTCCATAAGAAAGGTGACCCCACCCGCCTCGACAACTATCGCCCCATCGCCCTCATGAACAACCTCCTCAAACTCTGGGCCACTCTAATCAAAGATGCAGGATCAAAGTAGGCAGAAACTCACGGCATCCTAACCGACCATCATGACGGATTCCGGAGACACCGCAGCATCCACGATGCTCTCTCCTCCATCATCATGATGATGGAGGACGCCAAGCTTTACCACAAGGATTTCTACGTCATGTACGCCGACTTCAAGGGCGCATTCAACGCCGCCGACCACCGCATCATGTTCAAACACATGCGCCAACTCGGTATGCTCCCCACCTTTGTCGACACCGCGAACACCCATACGGAGTCTCTTCCAATACATTACCCCGTATTGCCCCACCCCCTCCATAGACATAAATCGGGCCACCCTGTAGGGGGACACCCTCTCTCCATTCCTATTTACCCTCTTCCTCGAACCCTTCCTCCGCTGGCTAACGGTGGGCAGCCGGGGTTACCGCCCGGGCCCCCCCGGCACTAACGTTGACCCCACAGAACCCACAGTCACCTACCCCGGCCACGGCTTCGCCGACGACCTCAGCCTCGCCACAAGCTCAACCCCTAACATGGCCATCCAACTCCGGAAACTCTCCCTATTCAGCGCCTACACAGGTATGACCGTCAACATCCGAAAATGCTGCATTACCGGCGCCCTCTGGCGCTCAAGCAACGCCCTCTCCCTTGCCAACATCACCCTACTCGCATCCCGCCTCCAAACACAATTCATCACCATCGACTCAAACCGCGCCCCCATCCCCTCCATCGGCCCCACAGACACATACCGCGTCCTCGGGGTAGAGCTCAACACCTCCCTCACCTTCACTAAACACTCGCACGAACTAAAGCGCACCACCGCATCCCTCATCACCGCCCTCTCCACCTCCCCACTAACACAATCCCGCAGACTACGCATCATCCGAGGACTACTAATCGGCAAGCACTTCACTCTACAACTGGGTCTCTTCAGCGACTCCCAACTCGACATCCTCGAAGGCCAAATCTGCCGGGCACTCCGCTCCGCCGTCTCCTCGGAGCGTAACCTCCCCCGCACCGCCCTCCACCGCCCCACCACAGACCTCGGATATGGCCTCCCTTCCCTTAAGGCCCACGCCGCACAACTCACAGTCTGTCACCTTCACAAAATCATGAACACCCCTCGCTACAGAGGCCACATGGCTCGAGCTCATATACACACCAGCTCCACCACATACACCCACTGGCCCACCGAATCCATCATGACACGCCACTCCCCACCCACACTCCGCTGCCTGGTACGAGCCCAGTGCGACGCAGGCACCATGTTCCACAGCATCCCTCTCCCTCACCATCCCCATCGCCTCTACACTCCGAAACCACTTCACCCGCCAAGACGACACCCTCCTCGCTTCACTCCGTAAGAGAGCCACCCACATCACTTACCCCCAGACTTACAAACAACATACTGTATATTCACCCCCCGCAAAACACACGCTTCCCTCCTCCCCCGCCTCATCCCCCTATGGAAACACAACATCACCACATGGTCACAAGTCCTCCTCCGCGCCACCTCCACCTCCCTCCTCCTCAAATCATGCAAATCCATATCCACACACACGGGGTCCTCCGCCCCACTCTCAGTCCCCGTCCGCCTTCTCGCCGCAGTCCTAACATAGCCCATTGACACTACTCACAACCGCCTCCCCATCGCACACCTCATTCCCAAACGAGCATCCCCCCCACCACCATCCACCCCTCATGGCTCCCACTCCTTTCCCCCTACCTTCCCCGCTCCCCCACCAACATTTCCTCCGGCATCCACAACCCCCGCACTAGAACACTCCCCTCCCTAGCACACATAACACACCTCGAGACCAAATACCTTTCACCCTCAGACCACCACTACCCCCCCTGCGACGTCACACGCATTATTTCAAAACACAAAGACACAGATTACGGCCAAACCTAGTACATGGTGGAATGGGCCCCGGAACACCTCACGGAATGGGACATCCAACTCCAACTCGACGACGGCTTCCGCCTCACATCCTCCACCCCCACATCGGTAACCCTCCCCAACCCCCCCCCCCCCACCTGCTCCATTTGCCATGAACCCCTTCACACAGACCCCACCTCCACATGCCGCACGTGCCCGCACTTTGCCGTCCATTCCCAATGCCGCCAAGCACAGGGACCCATCACGTGGCAGTGCGACTGGTGCGAACGCGGCCAACAACACGACCTCACCCGTCTCCACGAGGTCCTGTGGGCGCCATGCCTACAACTACACGACACCATAAGTGAGACCCCTCCGGCCCCACCGCCCTCTCCGCATCTAACTCCGGCTATGTCCCCTCCACCACACCCGTCCTACCCGAACCCGGACCCCCCCCATGGACACACCCCCTCATCACATTCAACCACGACCCCATCCACCCCGACCTCGACATGCTCCCCACCGGCAGATTCACCATTAACGCCCACCCAACACTACATGACACCACCATCCTCCGCACCCCCGACGGCCGGGCGGTCACTACCCTCAACGACCCCCGCATCCGGCACCTCTTCCGCCCCGACCTCACACACCTCTCGTTCGAAGAGGAGGTCTACCACCTCCTCACTCGCCTCGGCTCCCGCTCAGAAATCCACTCACCCACACCCGCCACCGCCACACGCGACAGATGGGCCACTAGGGAGGACCTACTCACAGCACTCCGCCACACATTTCACACCCAAACATAACTCTACTCCGACACCCTCAACAAATCACTCCACTCTCGCACATATCACTCACTCTACCCCGAAGATATAGTCTTCTCATCCAGCGGCAGCAACGCCCCACACACATGGCATGGCACAAACATCGCCAACCCGGAATACGACCACGAATGCAAGCGCCGCGCCATGGAACACGCAATCACAAGCGCCCACCTCACAGCCTCTCGCACACCCAGCGCCACCATCCTCATCCTCCCCCGATGGGAACACACACCATATCGACATTCCAAATACATAGACTCTCCTTACACACACCACCTCTACACCCTCCCCAATGACGCATACACCTTCCAACCCCCCGACCAACACACAGGCAACCCCACCCCCACCCCATTCGGCACGAGATGGATGGTCGACATCTACCTTGTAGCCAACCCCCTCGCACTTTCCGCCTTCCCATCGTCACACACAACCATGACCGCCCTCCATAACACACTCGAATCAATTTACACTACACACCTTCCCAACCCCACCGTCAACATCCCACCCCCGCACCTCTTCGACACTTACTCACCGCACTCCGCAGGCATCTACCATCTCCCCCCCATCCCCACCCACCCCCTTACTTATCCCCTCCCAGAACGCACGAAACTAACATACTCCCCCACCAGAGGAATTCTTGCATGGAAGTGGCAGGACTTCGTCTACACAAACGGTTCCAAGAAGGGAGGCTCCTCCCCCCTCGGAGCTGCAGCCACCCACCCCACCTCGGACACCCGCATCAAAATTCTGGTGACCTCTACCCCTCCCTCACACACCATCAACCGCGCCGAACTAGCCGGCATAGACATAGGCCTCCAACTAGGCCACACCCACCTCTTGACTGACAGTGCGTGCTCCCTCCGCCTCAAACAAGGATACATGAACTGCCCATCAGCTTACAGACACAACATCCACCGCGACACACTCCACTCCATCACACACACCATAAAAATCCGCTGCAACGCAGGCATCCGCACACACCTCGGCAAAATCAACGCACACAACCACTCATTAGGAAACGACCTCGCAGACACACTAGCTAGCCAAGCAGCAGATGGACACCCACCGGACACGACATACACCAGAGGTTCAGACGTGTCCATAGGCCATTGGACTTGGCCATACACCCTCATTCCACAAACCCTAGGGAAACCCATACCCTACAAGTACACCAACCTCAACAATGATGCTCACACTCATAGCACCAAACACACTCACACACCCCTCTCAAAAACATCCAAACACGGTGCCCTCCTCGCCCGAGCCGCGGAGGACGGCGCCGACTTTACTTTCCACAAAAAAACACACCACACTCACCAACACCCAATTCACCCACAAGCAAGAATTTATGTGGGGAGTCCACAACACCCGCCTCCTCACACACAACCCCACCCTGCGCTGCCCCATGTGTGGCCGATTCACCAGCAACGGCCACATGGCCGGCAACTGCCCCACCATGTCTGGCCTAAGACAGGACCGCCACAACAGCGCGCTACAACTCCTACTCTCCCTCCTAGAACGCCACAACGGCGGCCGTTGGGAGACCATCACTGCGGACTTCGGTAACAAACCCATCAAATCGTTCGCCTCCCTCACACCCACCCACACCGCTCTTGACTGCCACCCCCCTCACCCCACCCACATGCCCACCCGCCTTGTTGCTGCTCACGAAGGCCTCTCGCCAAACTCCCTCACCTTGTGCCTAGCCATCCTCCCCCCAAAGACCGTATCCTACCGTCACTAAAGACAGTAAAACGATCCAAAGTACTGCTAAAGTACTATTGAACCACTAAACGGGGATGGGTCGGTAGCTCGAATGAGCAACGCCGATCGTCTTCGCTCTGGGCCTGGCCTCCCATCGAGCGACAGACTGGTGGACAGGGCCGCAGAATTACTGGTCCCTCCCACCTCTCCCCACACGAGCCTAGCTCACCCATGTCAGTGGATCCGTAGCAGCAACAAACGGTACACACTCAAAGGCGCAGCTTCCGGAGATTTGAATTTCATCTCCCCGACAGCTATCGCGCCACCCACTTCGAAAACCAAAAATGTACCCGTCACAGTACTGCGACACACCAAAAAAACACATCGCTTACAAAAAGCCTCCTCCCCGGACGGCGGCGCGCCACATCGCGCCCCTCCGAGCGTCAGGACGTCCCTGTCCGCCGCCGACATACAACAAACCCATGTCCCATCGGGCCTGGTCGCGTGCAGCCAACACGTGCAATACTCTCAAAAACCTACTCCAAACTCCACACTCAACTCCACTACTTATCTCCAACACTCGGAATCCTACTCGACCAATATGTCCTCGACCCCTACCCCCCCCCCCCCACCTACAGGCAGGCGCTTCTAATGGATCCCCCGCCGCATGGCCGCTTCACGGACCTCTACCACCCCAGGAACAGACTCGCAGGACACCCGCTGTCCCCATTTCTCACCGCCCCCCAACTAACCCACCCCCAACAGATTTTGGGCACAGCTCTGGACCCCCTCCCTCTCCGTCGTGGACTTCATACCCCCCTGGTCCTGACTCCCCCCCGGTCAACCGTGGCCCTGGGACAGGCCGACGACCTCTCCACCCGTATGGTCGACTCGTTCCTCCTTACATGCCAGTACTCCACCAACCCCTCCCACCTTGCTCGCTTCTGGATCCACGGCGTCTTCTTGCCAGATCCGACCCACCCCGATCCGATCACGTCGGCCTGCTCGGTAGCCCGCCGCTGGCTCCTCGAATGCCTCAACGACCTTCCTGATCTCCCCAACCGCATTAAAAATATAATCGGACGGGAACTCGCCCATCACACTCGATGGACCGCGAACACCACCCGCACACACCACCCCACAGCACCGAAATGCGACGACACCACACCCCTACCAGACGACCTGCGTACGAGTTTTCAAGAAATTCACCTGGTTCTTCCCACCTCCTGTATAGCGGTAGGCCTCTTGTACCAATTCGCTTCACGCCAGCGTGAAAGCCGTGAATTCCGTTCGGCCGGTCCGGTGCCCCCCTCCGCGGCCTCCTCCCCTTCGCTCATGAATAAACTCCGACAGCAGAACATCCACTTTCTACGCGATGCCTCGGCTCCCGAAGTTTCAGGCCGAAGGGTGAAAATCCGCTCCCCCCTTTTCCCCGGTATCACCGGCCAAGAAACAGTCGCACTACTACATGACCTACTCACCTCCGACCTCGCGATCGCACTCACCTCTGCCGGATCAGCCCCCACGACCCACCCCTAGTGCAAAATCGAAGACCTACCTGAGCCGGCTCAGTTCATCCTCCAGTTCGCGGACGCCCTCCAGCCGCTGGATACCCCCACCCCGATCGAGTCCGACCCATCCTCCTTCTGGGTAAATATCCTCCACCTGCCCAATAACCCCATTCATTCACAATCCGGCCCTGTATCCCTACACATATTTTTATATTCACCCTATGAACATGTACCCCCCGACCATCACCTTCACACCATTACCATCACACCCCCCCCCGTCTCAGGCCATGTTCCAGGCTCGTCCTGGGCTGACACCTGCCTCACCACAATCCTCATCCAGTCCCGCCACTCCCTCTCCCTCCCTTGCATCAACTCAGACGGCACCATACCACCCACACACTGGTTATACATACTCTTATCTCAAACAGCCACAGAATATATAACCCATCACACCCCCACATCCACCCCCCCCCCAACACCCCAACCTCTCTCACTACACAACCCTGAGGAAATTTCCTGATGGCTCCTACTTCCGCTCACACCCCTCCAACTCCCCCACCATCACCACCATCATACAGATATCCCTCAACACCGAAATGTATTGCATCCTCATCTCCACTAACGGCTCAGTCACCATTCCCCTCACCCACACATACACCCACAGAGGAGCACGCATACAATCAACTTGCACCCTCCACATCAACCCCCACCATTACTCCACCTTTGGTAGGGCCCGTCTCACGGACCCTATCTTCACCACCAACCCTTCTCCGCCTCCCCTCACATTTCTTCCACCACACCGGCTCGCACCCCCTCTCACCCATGGGGCCTCCACCACACCACCACCTCCCAACCCGCCTCCACCTCTTCCTTCCACATCAACCCCTCACCCTACGCTTCAGCTTCCCCCACAGCCCCCCCACCCACCCTTACCCCTTCCCCCCTCCCCCTCATCACTGAGGACTCTTCCGAACCCATGGACTCCTCTACCTCCCCACCCCCCCCACCACCAAACACAACCCCCTCCCCTCTTCTACGCTCCCCCAAAACCCGCACCCACCCTCTCCCCCCCTCATCCCCATCCCCAACATCCCACCCTCCCTCCCTCCTCCACACCACCCGACCACGCGGACTCCCTCCCCCACCCTCGCCCCCCCACGGACCCCTCGCTCAAACCCGCACCCCCGGCGGGCATTACCAAGCACTCCCGCCCCTCCCGCAAGCAACCCTCCCCATCCCCCCCACCCTGCGCCCCCCGCACCCCTCCCTCACGCACAACTCCGACCTCACCGCCCCCCCTCAAACCCCCGTGACACACCCTCCCCCGGTCTCAGCACAAGCCCCCCTCCCCTCCGCGGACCCCACCCACCTTCCCCTTCCCCCCTCCTCTCCTGGAGAAGAAGAATTAGACCTCGGTGACTCTGACGACCTGCTGGAGGACGACCAAGACGAGACCACCGGCGCCCCAACAGCCGCCACCCCCTCCCCCGGTCCCACCAGCCCCCACAGGTCACCCCCGGCCAACACGGCCGATTGTCATCATTAGTCCCCCTAAGGACAACCCCGACGTTAGACCCCAAACCTCACACCCCGCCCCCCAACCCGGCATCCGCATACACACTGTAAACACCGCGTCTTACTCAACTCTCCCGGCCCACTTTAACCCCCGCACCAGCTGCATAACCATGCATAACTACTTATTCGAACTCAACCTCGAATACGGCCTCCCCACCCCCATCGGCTACCTCGATACCTCTGATGTCCTCTCCTTCCAATGGGGACAATATCAGGACCTCTCTAACCTATCCTGCCTTGCTACCACGATAACCAAACTCCACTCCACTCCTACCGCCTCGTACACAGTTATCACCAACAACGAAGTCGACAATCACCACCACAACTCCCAATACCCCAGCCAATGGATTATCCTTGCCAACCGAGGCGCCCCCCCCCGTCCGGGAACGCCTAACCACTCTCTCCTCGTCCTCACATGGCAACACTCTCACTTCGGCCTCCTACACCTCACTCACACCTCTGCCACATGGGTTGACTCTCTTCATCACTCTCCTCCGCCCGACCTCCTCGCCCGCTCTCTCTCTCTTCTCTCAGACTTGAACTCCCCCCCCTCCCATCGGTTCCCTACGCTCCCTAAACCCACCTCGACAGCACGATTCCGACGGAGCATGGTCGTGCGGAACCCACGCCCTCATCCACACCTACTTCATCGTAACAGCCCCCCCGGACCAACCATACAACCCCCCCTCCTTCGACCCCCGGTCCTCGGTATACTCCCTCCACACTCTCCCATGGAACCACACCTTCCGCTCCGCCCCCCTCCCACAGGGACGCCCCCGCCTACTCGACGCCCTCCACCCTCCCACACCGCCCTCCCCCCCTCAGCTCCCCACCCCTCCACAACCGTTCCCCCCCTCACCCCCTCCCCTCCCCCCTCCCTTCCAACCTACACCCGTCACATGCCCCCCCGACGACCCCCCCAACACCACCCCCACTCTCCCCTCCCCCATCCTCCCACACCACGCATCCCAACCACTACACCTCATCCACCTCAACACCCGCGGCCTCCACACCTCCATTATGGATGTAGAACACCTCTCCACCTCACACCGCCCGGATATCCTTATCCTCACCGAAACCAACCACGACACACACAAATCCCGCTGGCGCATAGCCCTCCCCCAATACCACCTCAAAAGCTCCCGACCATGCTACTCACCTGTGCCCCTACCCAACGCAGGCGTTCTATTCGCGGTCCGCAGAGCCTCATTCCAGTCTGCCACTGTCCTAACCCCGCCCCCCCACCTCATCCCCCATATCGCCGGACTAAAAATCGTTTCCCACTCAGGCAACCCTTACCTCCTTATAGGTACTTACATGCCCCAGCTCTACACCCCCCAACTGACCCGCATATATGCACAAGTTGCAGCATGGGGCCTGCGCTTAGCTGACGACCACCCGCATCATCGCACCCTCTGGGGAGGGGACTTCCAAACAACCACCACCACAGGTATAGGTCACCCTGCCCTCACCTCCCTCCTAAAATCCCACCTCCAACCCCTCCACAACCCCATCCCTACCTTCCCCCGCAGCGGGGGCTGCCTTGACCACTGGCTCTCCCCACCCCCTTCACCTCTCTCCCTCCCACCGACCTCTTGCTCAATATTCCCCTCCCCCTCCCACTTCACTGACCACTCGGCAATCCACCTCGTCATTCCCGCCCTTTTCTCCCTCATGGCACATCCCCCCCTCCCCATGCACACCCCCACACACACCACACGACGCGCAAACTCAACTTTCGACTTCCCCTCACACCCGACCACATAAAAGCGTACCAATCCAGCACCCCAGACCTCATCAACCATACGGCCGCCCTCCACGCAGAAATTCTCAATACCTCACACACCTCGGCCTCCCCCGACACCCTCGACACCCTTGCCTCACAATTCACCACACTCCTCTCCCAACACATGGACCACGCAGCCACAATTTGGCCCCTCCTCCCCACCAAAAAACCCCGCCCACCCCAAGCGTCCCTCGACCCTACTTGGCTTACAAAGAAAACACGCACTCACATCCTCAAACTCCGCAAATGCAGCAAGAACAACGGCCCCCTCCCCCTCGCCCAAGCCCTCTTAAACACAAAAGAATATCTCTCCCCTGTCGACATCAAACAACAATGCCAAGCACGCATACGCCAACTCCTTCACGCCACCACCACAGATAAGCTACAGAAAATAAAAACTCGAGCCAATACGGCCTACGACACCTGCCCCAAACTCTCCCACCGACGATTGAAAATTAAAAGCGGCCTCCTACCCCCCGCCGGCGCCGCCTCCACCCTCCACCGTATTACTAGACCCGATAAAACTACCGCATCCTCTCCCTCGGACGTCATTGACGCGGTACACTCTCACTTCGCCACCGAACTCGGCCGCGCCACCCCGCACGAACTGCCCACCCCCCCGTGGGAACTCCCCGACAACCCCGACAACTTTACCATCGAACCCCGCGGTGACCCCTCCCTCACCCTTGCCGACATGATTACCCGTGACACTTTCGATAAAACCCTCAACTCCCTAGGCACAGGCAAAGCCCCCGCCCCCGACGGTATCCCCAATGAAATAATCAAATTCCTACCACCGGCGACCCGCTCCGCCCTCTTCTCTCTCCTATTCCTCCTCGCCCACAAATCCTACACCCCTCCTGACTGGTGCCACAGCACCACATGCCTACTACATAAAAAAGGCGACCCCTCCCTCCTCGACAACTACCGCCCTATCGCCCTCATGAATAACCTCCTTAGACTCTGGACAACACTAATCAAAGATGCAGGCTCGAAATACGCCAAAACCCGCGACATTCTCAGCGACCAACATGACGGATTCCGACAACACCGCAGCATCCACGACGCCCTCTCCTCCCTCATTATGGCGATGGAGGACGCGAAACTCCACAAAAAAGACATCTACGTCACGTACGCGGATTTCAAAGGCGCCTTCAACGCCGCGGACCACCGCATCATGTTCAAACACATGCGTCAACTCGGTATGCCCCCCACCTTTGTCGACACATGCGAACACCTCTACGGGGTCTCAACCACAGATTACATTAAACCACATGGCCCCACCCATTCTATCGACATTAATCGCAGAACCCTCCAAGGAGACACCCTCTCCCCCTTCCTCTTCACCCTCTTCCTTGAACCCTTCCTTCGATGGCTCACGGTGGGCAGCCGGGGCTACCGCCCAGGCCCCCCCGCCACTAACGTCGACCCCACAGATCCCACAGCCACATACCCAGGACACGGCTTCGCTGACGACCTCAGCCTCGCCACGGGCTCGACCCCCAACACGACCATTCAGCTCAGGAAACTCTCCCTCTTCAGCGCCTACACCGGCATGACCATCAACATCCGCAAATGCTGCATCACCGGCGCCCTCTGGCGCACAGGCAACGCCCTCACCCTCGCGAACACCACCCTCCTCGCATCCCGCCTGCAAACTCAGTTCATCACCCTCAACTCCACCCCGGCCCCCATTCCCTCCATTGGCCCCACGGACACATACCGCGTCCTCGGGGTAGAGCTTAACACCTCCCTCACCTTCACCAAACACTGGGACGAACTAAAACGTACCACTGCATCCCTCATCACCACCCTTTCCACCTCCCCACTAACACAATCCCGCAGAATCAGGGTCATCCGTGGACTCCTCATCGGCAAACATTTCACCCTCCAGCTCGGCCTCTTCACCGACTCCCAACTCGACACTCTCGAAGGACAAATCTGCCGCGCACTCCGCTCCGCCGTCTCCTCGGTACGTAACCTTCCCCGCACCGCCCTCCACCGCCCTACCTCCGACCTCGGATACGGCCTCCCCTCCCTCAAAACCCACGCCGCACAACTCACAGTTTGCCACCTCCATAAAATCATGAACAACTCAGGCTATAGAGGCCACATGGCCCGCGCACACATCCGCACCTTATCCACCAAGTACTCCCACTGGCCCTCGGAATCCATCATGTCAACCTGTTCCACGCCACCCACACTCAAATGCTTAGTCAGAGCTCAGCGCGATGCGGGCACCCTATTCCACAACATCCCTCCACTCTCCCTCACCAACCCTATCGCCTCCACAATCCGCGCCCACTTCACCACTCAAGACAACGCCCTCCTCGCCTCACTCCGGGACAAAGCCACACACATCACCGACCCTCACACATATAAACAAGCCTACTGCGATTTCTCTCCCCGCAAAACACACGCCTCCCTCCTCCCCCGCCTCACCCCCCTCTGGAAAAATAACATCACCACGTGGCCACAAGTCCTCCTCAGAGCCACCTCATCCTCCTTCATCCTCAAATCATGCAAATCCATTACCACACTCACGGGGTCCACCACCCCACTCTCAGATCCCATCCGCCTCCTCGCCGCAATCCTCACCGAACCCCTCGATACCATCCACAACCGCCTCCCCCTCACAAGCCTCACTTCCAAACAAGCATCCCCCCCCCACCACTTTACACCCCTCATGGATTCCCCTCCTCTCCCCACACCTCCCTCGCTCACCCCCCACCCTCTCATCCGGCATCTACACCTCTCGCACCACTCACCCCACCCCCACCGCACCCACCACACACTTAGACACAGAATACCTCACCCCCTCAGACCACCACTACCCCCCCTGCGACGTAACGCGCATCATTTCCAAACACAAGGATACAGAATACGGTCAAACGCAGTACATGGTTGAATGGGCCCCGGAACACCTCACGGAATGGGACATTCAGTTACAACTCGACGACGGCTTCCGCCTCATCTCCTCCACTCCCACATCGGTATGCCTCCCCACCCCCTCCCCCACCGCCTGCTCCATCTGTCATGACCCACTGCACACAGAACCCACCTCCACTTGTTGCACATGCCCGCACTTTGCCATACATTCCCAATGCCGCCCAGCTCAGGGACCCGCCACATGGCAGTGCGAGTGGTGTGCTCGCGGCCAACAACACGACCTCACCCACCTCCACGAGGTCTAGTGGGCCCCATGCCTACAACTTCACGACACCATCAGTGAGACCCCCTCCGGCCCCACCGCCCTCACCGCATTTAACTCCGGCTATGTCCCCTCCACCACACCCATTCTGCCAGAACCCGGACCCCCTCCGTGGTCACACCCCCTAATCAAGTTCAACCACGACCCCATCAACCCCGACCTCGACATGCTCCCTACCGGTAAATTCGCCATCCACGCACACCCATCACTCCATGACACAACCATACTCTGCACTCCCGACGGCCGCGCGGTCACCACCCTCAACGGCCCCCGCGTCCGCCACCTCTACCAACTCTTTCGCCCCGACCTCTCGCAGCATACGTTCGAAGAGGAGGTCTACCACCTCCTCACTCGCCTAGGTTCCCGCTCAGAAATCCACTCACCCACACCAGCCACCACCACCCGTAACAGATGGGCCACCGGAGAAGACCTCCTCACAGCTCTCCGTCACACATTCCGCACCCAGACAGAACTCTACTCCGACCCCCTCAATAAATCCCTCCACTCTAACACTTACCATTCCCTCTACTCCGAGGACACAGTCTTCTCATCCAGCGGCAGCAATGCCCCACACACATGGCAAGGTACCAACATCGCCAACCCAGAATACGACCACGAATGCATGCGCCGCGCCATGGAACACGCTATCACCAGCGCACACCTCACAGCCCCTCACACACCCAGCGCAACCATCCTCATCCTCCCCCGATGGGAACACACACCCTACCGCCACTCCAAATACATACACTCCCCATACACCCACCACCTTTACACCCTCCCCAACGACGCAAACACCTTCTTACCCCCCGACCAACACACAGGCAACCCCACCCCCACCCCATTCGGCACGAGATGGATGGTCGACATATACCTCGTCGCCAACCCCCTCGCACTCTCCACCCTCCCGCCACCCACAGCCATGACGGCACTTCACAACACCCTCGAATCTATCTACGACACCCACCTCCCCAACCCCACCATCACCCCCCCTCCTCCCCACCTCTTCGACACATGCCCACCCGCCTTGTCGCTGCTGACGAAGGTCTCTCGCCCGATTCCCTAACCTCGTGTCCCGCCGTCCTCCCACCTGAGATTCTCCCCCCCGCGCTACGACCCTCCGCACACAAACCCGACTTCAGCCGCATCCTCGAACCTCGATTCGTGGGTCACTCAAACGGTCGCCGACGTTACGCATCCATAAAAAAGATTCAAATAGGGGAATGGAAGTACTGCACAGACAATAACCTCTCCCACACGGCTAACCTCATACGTGCCAAAATACACACCCCTTGCAAACGCCATCCGCAGCCACTGGCCAGGCACAGTGGTTGACATCCTTCCCATCGTCATGAGCCGCACAAGTACACCGCACTCCTCCAACATCACGAGTCTCACCTCCCTAGTCACCGCCCGCACCGACCCTCCTGACAAACTCGTCTCCAAAGCACGCCTCGACACGTCTCGCATCCTTGCACAACTCCATACGCATACTGTCCAATGGCTCCATCACCTCCTACTCATATACCGCATCAAGTCCCGCATGACCTCCCGCCGCGCCTCCGCACATTGCCCCTTCGCACGCCCCCGAATGCACACCGCCATCACCCCGCATGAGACCCTCCCCGGGGGGGAGTAAAACCCCCGAACACCCTTGGAGATGTTGGACATAGGTGGTTCACGGTCTAGCCCTGACTTGTAAGTTCCCTTTATGGCATAGTTGGTAGGGCCCAGAGACAGCAGCCGGCGCTTACGGCTTTTTGGTGAAAAACCGGCGCATACGGTACATGTTGTAAACAATTTCAATTTCAATTATTTCAATTTCAATTTCATCCTCCCCCCCCCGAGATTCTCCTCCCCGCGCTTCGACCCTCGGCGCACAAACCCGACTTTATCCGCCTCCTGGAACCACGTTACGTCGGTCACACAAACGGTCGCCGCCGATACTCATCAATTAAAAATATTCATATATGGGAATGGAAGTACTGCACGGACCACAACCTCTCCCAAACAGCTCATCTCATACGTGCCAAATACACACCCCTTGCAAACGCCATCCGCAGCCATTGGCATGGTACAGATGAAGACATCCTCCCCATCGTCATGAGCCGCACGGGTCCACCGCACTCATCCACCATCGCAAGTCTCACATCCCTACTTACCGCCCGCACTGACCCCCCTGACAAACTCATCTCCAAAGACGACTCGACACGTCTCGCATCCTTGCACAACTCCACACGCATACTGTCCAATGGCTACATCATCTCCTACTTATGTACCGCATCAAATCCCGCACAACCTCTCGCCGCGCCTCCACACACTGCACCTTCGCACGCCCCTGACTGCACGCTGCCTTTACCTCGTCTCGCACACTCCCCGGGGGGGAGTAAAACCCCCGAACATCCCCGGAGAGGTTGGATTATGTGGTTAACGGTCTAGCCCTGATTTGTAAGTTTCCTCTATGGCATAGTTGGTAGGGCCAAGAGACAGCAACCCGCACATACGGTATTTGGTGTAAACCGGCGCATACGGTACATGTTGTAAACAATATCAATTTCAATTTCAAAACATCATTCCGAACTCATTACGAATTGTTCGAGTGTTGCGTTCAATCCTTTGGACTCTGCAACGCCCTAGCTAGATTCCAAGCGATAATGCATTAAGTTTTTGGGAAAAACGCATCCTACCGTCACGAAACACGGTAATAAAATCCTAAGTACTACTAAAGTACTACAAAACCGCAAATCATGGATGGGTCGGTAGCTTGGATGAGCAACGCCGACCGTTTTCGCTCATGGCCTGGCCTCCCAGTGAGCGATGGACAAGTGGTCACATGGCCCGTCGGACGACAGGCACCGGCCACCTCTTCCCACCCGAGCCACGCTCACCCCGGACAGTGGACCCGTAGACTCAGCATACGGTACACGCAGCAAGGTGCAACTTTCCAAAGTTTGAACTCTTTCCCCCCGACGGATTCACCGCCACCCACTTCAAAAACACATCGAGTTCCCCCCAAAATAGTGCGAAACCCCTACACTCACAATCGCTTACAAAAACCACCCCCCCCCCCCACGGTTACGGCGCGCGTCCCCACACCACACCGAGCGTCCGGACGTTCATGTCCGCCGCCAACGAAAACCAAACCCAAGGCCCATCGGACCTGGTCGTGTGCCGCCAGCACACGCAACCCACTACAAACCCACTTATTCCTCCCACTCTTGACCCTACTCCCTCCCCATCTAACGATCGTGCCACCTTGCCCAAAATGTCCACGGATTCTAACCTTTATGCATCCTACAAATAGGTCCTCCTACATGACCGGATAACGCCCGTTATCCCTATCGGGCAATCACACCCTATGAGCCGTCTCACGGGCCACCCGCTTACTCCCTTCATCACGGCACCCCATCTACCAAATGCCATCGACGACTTGGGCACGGCGCTGGAGCCTTCCCCGGTCGTGGCCTCCAGGCACTGAGGCACCCCTAGTCCTCGCTACCCCCCGGTCAACCATTGACATGGGACGGGCCGCTGATCTCGCAGCTAGAACGATCGACTCCTACCTCATGACATGCTAGTATTCCACTGCCCCCCCGACCTTGCATGTTTCTGGATACATGGAGTTTTCCTCCCCGACTCTACGAACTCGTCGGACTCGACACCCTCCGTCTGCTCTATCGCTCGTCGCTAGCTCCTCGAGAGCCTCCATAAGCTCGATGACCTCACAGCCCGCACGAATAATGTAATTGGCCGGGAAATCGCACACCACACGCGATGGACTGCCTCCTCCGCTCGAACGGACCACCCGTCCATGGCCCCGCACCACGATAACACCCCCCTCCCCCTAATCTAGCGTCGGGTTACCAGAAGATTCGCCTGGAAATCCCCACCTCTTGCGTTGTGGTAGGCCTCTTATACCAACTCGCTTCACAATAGCATAAACTCCGTTTGGCCGGTCCCGCGCCACCTCGCGTCGCCACTCTCCCCCAACCTTCTCGACACACTAAATCAGCAAAAAAAAAAAAATCGAACAGTAATGCTCCCCGAACTTTCAGGCCGTCGCGTAAAAATAAGCTCCCCACTCTGCATCCCTCTCTCCGGCCGAGAATCGATCGCATTGGTACAAGCCCTCCTCACATACCGCGTCGCGTCAGAGATCGGCTATGCAGGGAGCAGCTACCAGCCGACCTTGGCCACCCAAGTCGCGGACCTTACGGAACCCACCCATTTCATCCTCCAATTTGCGGACGCCTTTCACCCTGTCGCCAACCCAACCCCGATCGTTGACGACCCCTCCGCCTACTATGTAAATATCCACCACCTGCCCGATAACCCCATCCTTTCACAATCATGCACTGTGCCACTACATATTCAACCTCATACATTTCGCACAACGGTACCCCTCACCCCCAAAATTCACACCATCGCCATCACACCTTCTCCCGTCACTGGCCACGTCCCACGCACCTCTTGGGCGGCCACATGCCTCACCACAGCACTCATACAATTCCCCACAGTCCCTCTCCCTCCCTTGAATTGACGCCGAAGGCGCCATTTCCTTCTCCCATTGGCTTTGACTCCACACTCCTCCATCATACCGCACGAGAATACACAGTGGAAGCGGAAGTAGTAGTGAAATTGCCTTGCATAAGTCCAAGCAGGGCGTTAATTGCGTCGTCTCGAATGTTGGATACCATGGACGTCTTACGATTCTCATCTACCAAAGCATCAAAATACTCCGGAATAGCGGACCGTTGCTTACGGTTGAGCCACCAGCTGTTCAAAGGGCCAAAGAACTTAGACGTAACCCACACAACAACGTTGTACGAGTCGGCATTAATTTCAAGCACTACGAAGCGTCGAGGCTGCGCCTCGAGCCAATCTTCAAGTTCACGCGGGTCACGACATGACTAGTAACATGAAATAATTGCAGCCTTACGTAGCGTCTCAATGAGAGTTACGGACAAGCTAGCAAAGTTGGTTGTAGGGGCCGGAATACCCTTGTCGGCGTTTCACGTCACAGACGGTTGATATGGCCTATGATTTACATCCACACAAGACCAGTGTCGATTGTTGAACACAGAGGGTAAAAAAGGAATTGCCTCGGTAAGGACGTATCCTCGTGGCAAAGTAGGTGATTGCTAGTTACCGCTCGACGAAAAGTGTCACATTACTGAGCCACGTAGCCAAAATGAAATAACTCAAACTTTCGCAAGAAGTCGTCCAATTTTAGTCGGCCTGAGCGAGAGGCCGTCAATGTCAATCGTAGATGGAACGACGTAAGTTGTCATATCCTAGCCCATTTAGCTAAGTGCTAGTATCTGACATTATTTATTTCCTCAAAATGGTACCTGTATCTTAGCGATATTCAGTGACTCTTTTATTGTCATCACGGCAGTACCACTGTATCGCCGTATTTTCCTGGACAGTACAGAAATGATATTGTTTACAACAATACCAGTAAAAACAGGCTCCTGTCTCTGGGGCCCCCTGTGCTACGCCGATCTGTAGGACTCATAAGCAAGAGGTAGACCGTGAACCACTAATCCCTACCTCTCCAATGGCAGTGACGATACCGTCTAAAACATATACCCGTATCCAGGTTTTTATTATTTTTTAAAAATTTCTTACAAGAAAAAGCAGTGGAGGCCACCAAGCAAAAAAAGAAGAAAGGAGGGGAAAAAAAACACCCTGAGCCCGAGGAACAGGAAGGCATGCCACAGCACCAGCACTGCCCTCCTGAAAAGCGTCGCGAGGGTTTTATTATTTTTTGATCTATACGCAATTTTTTTGGATACAATATGAAATATAAGATGTCGCTAGTCTCCACGATACGCGGGCTGCTCTAGCCGCTGCGGGGTCGCTGATCAGCAAGGCTGTTCAGCTTGAGCTGGTCGAGTCGAACCTGCCTGACCTCGGCTCTTGTGCGACTCCGGTCGTGCCGGAGCTAGGGGGACAGGCAGGTGAAAAACCCCCCTCGCTCAGGTCGTCGTCGGTCCCGTCTCGATCCGTGCTCAACCCCGCCCGAGGTATTAGCTGCTCCTCCCGACGCAACGCGCCACCTAGCCGAGTCTTCTCTCCTCCTTCGGGGGCTGAGGAGGGAAAATAACTAGGCTGCAGTCGGTGTCCGGCTGGCTCTCCTGCCTCCGAGCCAGATTTTCTCTTGTCCCCTGTCCTTGTTCCGTCTGTTTCCAACACCTATCTGATCGCGCCGTGGCCGTCCTTACCCTCCCCCGGTGGTTTACGTTGTTAGGGGGCCGCCTTTATGAGCAATGTGCCGTTACGATAACCCTAGGCACACTGCATGAGGCAGCCTATCGATAATTGGGTACCGACTAGGGAAGGGGTCGGTAGAACACATGGATCGAGTCGCCGGTCCTCAAAAGATGGTTGGTACGGGAATTTTTCCAAAAACCTCTCGTACCGGGCTTTTCCGGCGGCGGGTGATCCTAAGGACCGCCGCCGCCAGACCGTGCCGCTCCTCCGGCTGCGACCCACCTCCGTCCTACGTAGCATCAAGCCCCGCCCCCAGGGGAGACCTAAGGCTCTCGCAGGGCAAGCGACTGCTAGCGAGCGCCGTGCCCTAGCGCTGCTTCCCAGCTGTCCGCCGCCAGCTCCAACACCCTCGTCCCTCGACTGATCCGTCCGTACCCTTCTTCGCCAAAAAAATTTCGCAAACGCCGCTCCCGCCCCATCGTCGGGAGAGTATCTGCGAGAATTTAGTCGCGGAAAAGACATATCGGACTGGCCGCGCGGGAGATCCATGTGCCGGTGTACGGATATTATGTTTTTCCAAAACCCTCCGTACCGGGCTTCCCGACAGCTGATGATCCCGCGGATCGCAGCTTTCGGTACCTCGTTTAGCCCCCTAACGTGCCAGGCCTTGCACGGCTACATGGTTACCAGCGCCCAACGGTACAGAGTTACTAGCATTATCTCTTCTAGATAGTTCGTCTCTAGATAGTTCCGAGAGCTTGTGCGGTAAGGTTCGATATACGGTTCAGATAATCTCAGATAATATATATCGCTAGTAATAGTTTGATTTAGTTAGCATACAACACAAGCTACAGGTTCTAAGGCTGTTTCTAGAACACATGAGGCGTGAATATTTAAGACGGGGACTTACTGGCCGAGGGAGAGGCCCACACCGGTACAGACCAGATTTACGCCACACCCAAATTGTAAGAAACCATGTTCCGAAGACAATCTTACTAATTCTCTCTACGCTGTATAATTAGATCCAGAGATTAGCTTCTACTATTAGTCTAAGGTTGCCAACTTAGCCTAACCAAAGTAGCACCTCACACGTGGTTTCGGAGCCTCAGAACAGCTAGACGAGACGAAGATGTCTAACCGAGTAGGAGGGAGACTACCAGAGGAAGTCGATGGTCGACCAGAGGGGGCGCCTTCTGGGCCGACACAGCCGACGTCGACAAATGGTGGAAGACAAGCAGTGCGAGAAGGATCGAGTCCCATGATGGAGCCTATGTCGGTACACGTCACCGAGATGCTACAACGTCTAAGTAACCGAGTTGACAGTTTTTCGATTGAGCTATCTCAACTGCGTGACCACGTCGACAACGGTTTCAGACATTTTGAAGGACGAGTGAACATAAGCCGATAGACGGAGAATTTTCTTCGAGGAGAACAATTGAGATCGGAGAGGACGCGAGAGATGCCGAGTATGATGCCGAACGACGTCAAACCAGCCAAGATTAAGAGCATCGCTACGACTAACATGGATGAGCTGAGAAACTAGTTCCGACCTGCACGAGGGTATCTACGGTATCACCGCGTTAACCATGAAGAACAAATAGGAGTGTAATGGGTATATGGCTTTCTCGAAGGCCCACTATCGAAGTGGTGGTACTCCCAAGTTGCGCAGACTGGAGATGAAGTCGGTGGAGGATTTTCCGGAGTTTCTGAGATGGAGAAATCTTTAATTCAGGAATTCTGCGGAAGAACACCGGCGGAACAAGCGAGATTGAATTTGGACAAAGCGCGACAGAAAACCACGGTCGTGAAGTATGCGAACTATTTTCGAAAACAATTATTGGAGCTTCCTCACCGTCATGAAGAAGATAACGTACATGATTTCCAGCGCGGTTTGAGACCCTCGATTCATAAGGTGGTTGCCCTGAAAACCCTAAGACCCTACACGAAGCGATTCAAGCAGCCATGCGAGCGGAGGCAGCGGAGACCAAGATTGAGACAACCCAACGCTCGACAGGCCGACTGAACGCCATCGAAGAAGACAACGACTTTTCAGAGGCAGCGGAGGAGGTCGACAGTGAGTCGGAGGAAGATTCGCATGGCGCGACCGATGAGAAGCCGCGGGAGCTGTACGAGATTCGACGCCTCACTCAAGAGGAGGTCGACAGATTTAAGAAGGAGGGCAAGTGCTTCATTTGCCACAAGAAGGGACACATCGCTATCGAATGCCCAGACAGAAGGAACAAGAAGAACGAAATAACGAGGAAACCCCGGCGGGGAAAGTGAGACACGAGTCGGCAGCTCGCGGCAAGATGCAAGATGAGGCTTCGTCTCCTACAGCGGCTCAGGAAGAGACCAAGACAAAAGAAGTACGAAACCCGTTACCTCAAACGACATTGAGGCCAGTCTTTAGGAGCAAGGACTTTAGCGACATGATGATGAATAGTAGGGAGTATTTCCTGAAGTACTCTCAGACCTACGGACCTTTACACTTAGATGGAGCTAGCGATAATGACGGCCTTAATTCTCAAGTGGCGGAGGATTTTTGCTGTTTCGCGCGCCCATTTCAGGAGAGAGATTTACAGAAGTACCGGAGAATTTGGCTAAATGCGCCATTTAACGAATTAGAAGATTTTTTGGGCCATTATTTGCGGAGTAAACTGCTCCATCCCCACCTGAGAGCGGTTATAGTGGTTCCAAAATGGAGGGCAAAACCATGGTTCAAGCTACTGCGAAATTTCCGACTTGTCAACGAGCTAGCGGCGAAAGAACATGTGTTTACCTGCCCTACGAACGATGGAATAGAAGGAAGAAGGCAAGATGTTGGACCGACAAGATGGACGACGCAAGTCTACGTCGACGACACCGATCGAGTTCGATTTCTGCCCCAGAACCTATAGAATCCCCCGAAGACCTATTGGACTCACTCGACGACTCTTGTTACCGATGGCCGACGAGTGTTACTAGCGAAAGAGGGCACTGGCATGGTTTGGCTTCCTTGTGGCAACCAGGAGATTGAAGACGCGACCCCGGAATGCACAGCAGTGCGAGCTCTTACGGAGACAACTGGATTTAAGGTAAGCGAAACAAATTTACGCCTTTTAGGGACGGAGTCTTCCGGACAAAATAAGCGCTACGTGTATATCGCTCGCGTTCGACCCGGATCGATACCGGACGCTACGTCAACTTCTCAAGCAGTATGGGCTACCTGGAAGGAATTAATTTCGGCACGGCGTACGGGTTATCTAGTCCGTGGAGATCAGCAGTTCCCTCTTTGTTACGAGACTTTTGGAAAACCTATCGACGGGTGGATGAACAAGAACGTCCGACTAGAAGACAGTGTTCTTGCGACGCTACATGTATCCACAACCGAGTATGGAACAGGTCTATTAGTGTTGGGAGGCACCTTACGCGGACATCGATGCCGTATTTTGGTTGACTCTGGCGCTTCGAAAAATTTCTGCAAGGCTGAGTGGGTACGGGAGCATCACATCCCGACGGTTTTTGGAGAGAAATACCGGATAAAATTGGCAGATGGTAGTACAACTACGACTCGCCAGCGACTACGGAATGAAGTGCTCACAGTAGGGACCCTGGATATACGTCTGGACGCAATTACGACAGAACTGGATAAATTCGACATCATCCTCGGTCAACCTTGGTTGCAAGCCGTCAACCCGGATATAGATTGGTCTACTAAAACGATTCGCGACCGTAAAATTGGCGAAGCTATGGTGTCTGACGACGAGTACACCGTACTTGTGACAGTACATCACTTGGAGGCGGATGCGATGGCAAAGCTGCTTAGACAACAACCAGCAAACCTCTTCGTGATTGGACTACGAGAAGTACAAGACGCGGTCGACGACATCAACACTGATCAACAACCTGAGTGGACGACTTCGTTACGAGATTCCCGGAATGAGTTTACGGACATCATCAAGGAGCCTGACGGTCTACCGCCAACTCGCGAGTGCGACTTTGAAATTAACTTGGAGTGCGATGAACCACCTAAGGAGCGAACGTACCGTATGTCACCAGCAGAACTCCGGGAGGTTCAAGTACAGTTGCAAGACTTACTCGCAAAAGGCTGGATTCGTCCGTCTAAATCTCCGTACGGTGCCCCGATTTTATTTGTACGCAAGAAGGATGGTACCATGCGTATGTGCGTAGACTATCGGAAACTCAACGACCTTACGAGGAAAGACCGTACACCGTTACCCCGGATTAATGAACTACTCGACTCGCTATATGTGGCTCACTATTTCAGCACGCTGGACCTGTATAAGGGCTATCACCAAGTTCGAGTTAAGGAGCGCGACATGCATAAGACAGTACTCCGAACTCATTACGGATTGTTCGAGTACTGCGTTCTACCCTTTGGACTTTGTAACACCCGAGCTGGATTCCAAGCGATGATGAATCGAGTTTTGGCCCCGTATCTTGGCGAGTTCTGCGTGGTATATCTGGACGACGTGTTGATCTATAGTAAGACGGCCGATGAACACCTCGAGCATATTCGACTCGTGTTACGAGAGCTGCAGCGACACCAGTTGCATATCAAACTCTCCAAGTGTTACTTCGGACGATCGAGCGTCAATTTCCTTGGGCATGTGGTGGAAGCTGGACAGATCCGAATGGACCCCGACAAGGTTGAGGCAGTACAGAATTGGCCCCGACCGAAATCTGTGAATGAAGTACGTGGATTTCTGGGACTTGCTGGATATTACCGGAGGTTTATCAACCAATTCGCAACCCTAGCAACGCCATTAACGGACCTAACCAAGAAGACACCGGAATTTCGCTCGACCCCTCAAGCCGAGTCAACATTCGAGCAAATTAAAGACGCGATGGTACGTGCACCAGTACTGGTAATTCCTGATACTTCTCCTAATGCAAGGTACACTATGTACACGGATGCTTCTGGATTTGCAGTAGGAGCCGTGCTATTACAAGACCAAGGTATTGGATTACAACCTCTTGCGTACCATGCTCGAAAGATGAACAAGCATGAGGTACACTATCCTGTCCACGAACAAGAGCTACTGGCAATTCGCGACGCTCTACTGAAGTTCCGTTCCTACTTAGATGGCGCGGCGGGATTTACGGTAATTGCGGACCACGACACGTTGCGACACTTCTTTCGGCAGCGCGATTTGTCTACTCGACAGGTGCGATGGCTTCAAGTTTTAGCGCCTTACCAGCGACAGATGGACATCGTATACAAGAAGGGAGCAGTCAACCATGCAGCCGCTCTGTCTCGCCGACCTGACCTGAAGGACTCATTACATAAGCTGTAATTGTTACGCGATTGGACCGACGACGAAGCAGAATGCGAGTTACACGCGCAAATTTTTTCCTTGGAATCCCGGTTATATCCTGACTCTGGACTTCATGCGGAAATAAAAAACGCTTATGATTCGGACAAATACATGCTTACCCGGAAATCTCTGCCTACCTGGCTGGTACGTCAATCTAATGGACTCTTGTACGCCTACGGGACAAGATTGTATGTTCCGAACATCTCTACATTGCGATCAAGAGTATTGTACGAACTACACGACGCACCGACCGCGGGACATCATGGTATTATCAGACTATTGGCAGCAGTAACCCGGACGTTTTGGTGGTCTAACATGAAGCGGACAATACAACACTATGTACGCAGCTGTGTTACATGTCAACGCAACAAGGCAGCGCGACACAAGCCTTATGGACTCCTTCAATCGCATGAGGTACCGACCAGGCTCTTTGAGCATGTATCACTTGACATGATTACGGACCTTCCTAAGTGCGATGGGTATGATGCTGTGGTTGTATTCGTTTGTATGCTTACGAAAAGGACGATTGTCGAGCCAATTACGAAAACGATTACAACGGAGCAATTAGCATAAGTTATGCACCGCGTTGTTTTCCGGCATTTTGGCTTACCACGGAAATTGATATCCGATCGAGATCCCCGGTTTATGAGCGACTTATGGCAAACCCTATTTAGGGCTGTTGGCACCAAGCTTAATATCTCTACGAGCTATCACCCCCAGACAGATGGCCAAACTGAACGAGTAAATCAGACATGGGAGCAAGTCATACGATGCTACGTGCACCCCTTGCACGACGACTGGGTTCAACACCTTACCAACGTGGAGTTCGCGATCAACGCAGCGGTTTCTACGTCAACGACTATGTCTCCATTTAAGGCGACGCTAGGATTCGAGCCGACATCTCCAACGACGGCGACATTTGAAGATAACGAGCCTAGCCGTACTTTACCGGAGCAAGTGAAGATTTTGGTCGAGATGCACAGATTTGCCCACGACTGCGTCAAAGCAGCCCAGGCACATATGCAAGACGATGCAAATCGGCACCGGTTACCAGTACCTTTTACAGTTGGCGACAAGGTTTAGCTCAAGACGACAAGTCTCCGATTTGTACAACATCCATGTTCTAAACTACGCGACCGCTACATTGGACCGTTTCTCATTACGGAGGAAGTTTCCCCGGTTGCATTTCGGCTTAAGCTACCCCCTGGAGTACGGATTCACGATGTTGTACACGCCAGTCTACTGGAAAGATGGATTTTAGAACCACAACAAGCCAACAGTGCGCAGCCAATTCCGATTGTGCACGATGCGAAGCGATTTGAAGTCGACAAAATACTCGACGTGGCTTTTAACTCCAATGGCACGGGACTTTTGTTTAAGGTCCGCTGGGCAGCACCGTTCAACGTACCTAGCGAGGACACTTGGGAACCCATGCGAGGAGTCAACCACTTAAACATCTTTTCCGAATTCCTTCGAACGGATGTTTATCGAGAATTTTCTGGCACCCCTGACTTTGTCAGATTTCGCAATCGCTGGCCTGCAAGAACCCCCAAGAAACCAAGACCCTGAGAACTGCACAGCGAGGACGCTGGTGCTTGAGGAGGGGAGAGTGTCATATCCTAGCCATTTAGCTAAGTGCTAGTATCTGACATTATTCATTTCCTTGAAATGGTACTGTATCTTAGCGATATTCAGTGACTCTTTTATTGTCATCACGGCAGTACAACTGTATCGCCGTATTTTCCCTCGACAGTACAGAGTTACTAGCAGTATCTCTTCTAGATAGTTCTTTTCTTGATTTAAAAAATTCTTACAAGAAAAAGCTGTGGAGGCCACCAAGCAAGAAAAAGAAAGAAAGGAAGAAAAAACCTAAGCCCGAGGAACAGGAAGGCATGCCACAGCACCAGCACTGCCCTCCTGAAAAGCGTCGCGGAGATAAGAACCCAGAGTGCCATGAAGAGCAGCAGAAAGGCGTTGCATGAATTCTTTTCTAGATAGTTCTAAGAGCTTGTGCGATAAGGTTAGATAGACGGTACATGTAACCTCAGTTAACCTGTATCACTAGTAATAGTTTGGTTTAGTTAGCAGACAGCACAAGCTACAGGTTCTAAGGCTGTTTCTAGAACACCTGAGGTGTGGATATTTAAGACGGGGACTTACTGGCCGAGGAGAAGACCGGTACATAATAGAATTACGCCACACCAAAATTGTAAGAAACCTTGTTCCTAAGACAATCTTACTAATTCTCTCTACGCTTTATAATTAGATCCAGAGATTGGGTTCTACTATTAGTCTAAGGTTGCCAACTTAGCCTAACCAAAGTAGCACCACACAGATACCGAACGCTACGTCAACTTCTCGGGCAGTATGGGCTACATGGAAGGAATTAATTTCGGCACGGCGTACGGGTTATCTAGTTCGTAGAGATCAGCTGTTCCCTCTTCGTTACGAGACTTTTGGAAAACCTATCGACGGGTGGATGAACAAGAACGTCCGACTAGAGGACAATGTTCTTGCGACGCTACACGTATCCACAACCGAGTATGGAACAAGTCTGTTTGTGTTGGAAGGCACCATACGCGGACATCGATGCCGTATTTTGGTTGACTCTGGCGCTTCGGAAAATTTCTGCAAGGCTGAGTGGGTACGGAAGTAACACATTCCGACGGTCTCTTGAGAAAAATACCGGATAAAATTTGCAGATGGTGGTACAATTACGACTTGCCAGCGACTACGGAATGAAGTGCTTACAGTAGGGACCATGTACATACGTTTGGACGCAATTATGACAGAACTGGATAAATTCGACATCATCCTCGGTCTGCCTTGGTTGCAAGCCGTCAACCCGGATATAGATTGGTCTACTAAAGCGATTCGCGACCGTAAAATTGGCGAAGCTATGGTGTCTGGCGACGAGTACACCGTACTTGTGGCAGTACATCACTTGGAGGCGGATGCGATGGCAAAGCTACTTAGACAACAACCAGCAGACCTATTCGTGATTGAACTACGAGAAGTACAAGACGCGGTCGACGACATCAATACCGATCAACAACCCGAGTGGACGACTTCGTTACGAGATTCCTTGAACGAGTTTACGGACATCATCAAGGAGCCTGACGGTCTACCACCAACGCGCGAGTGCGACTTCGAGATTAACTTGGAGTGCGATGAACCACCTAAGGAGCGAACGTACCGTATGTCACCGGCAGAACTCCGAGAGGTACATTTACAAGATTTACTCGCAAAAGGTTGGATTCGTCCGTCTAAATCTCCGTACGGTGCCCCGATTTTATTTGTACGCAAGAAGGATGGTACCATGCGTATGTGCGTAGATTATCGGAAACTCAACGACCCTACGAGGAAAGACCGTACACCGTTACCCCGGATTAATGAATTACTCGACTCGCTATATGTGGCTCATTATCTCTGTACGCTGGACCTGTATAAGGGCTATCACCAAGTTCGAGTTAAGGAGCGCGACATGCATAAGACAGTACTCCGAACTCATTACGGATTGTTCGAGTACTGCGTTCTACCCTTTGGACTTTGTAACACCCGAGCTGGATTCCAAGCGATGATGAATCGAGTTTTGGCCCCGTATCTTGGCGAGTTCTGCGTGGTATATCTGGACGACGTGTTGATCTATAGTAAGACGGCCGATGAACACCTCGAGCATATTCGACTCGTGTTACGAGAGTTGCAGCGACACCAGTTGCATATCAAACTCTCCAAGTGTTACTTCGGACGATCGAGCGTCAACTTCCTAGGACATGTGGTGTAAGGTGGACAGATCCGAATGGACCCCGATAAAGTGGAGGCAGTACATAATTGGCCCCGGCCAAATCTGTGAATGAAGTACGTGGATTTCTGGGACTTGCTGGATATTACTGGAGGTTTATCAACCAATTCGCAACCCTAGCAACCCCATTAACGGATCTAACCAAGAAGACACCGGAATTTCGCTCGACCCCTCAAGCCTAGTCAACATTCGAGCAAATTAAAGACGCGATGGTACGTGCACCAGTGCTTGTAATTCCTGACACTTCTCCTAATGCAAGGTACACTATGTACACGGATGCTTCCGGATTTGCAGCATGAGCTGTGATGTTACAAGACCAAGGTATTGGATTACAACTTGTTGCGTACCATGCTCGAAAGATGAACAAGCATGAGGTACACTATCCTGTCCACGAACAAGAGCTACTGGCAATTCGCGACGCTCTACTGAAATTCCGTTGCTACTTAGATGGCGCGGCGGGATTTACGGTAATTGCGGACCACGACACGTTGCGACACTTCTTTCGGCAGCGCGATTTGTCTACTCGACAGGTGCGATGGCTTCAAGTTTTAGCGCCTTACCAGCGACAGATGGACATCGTATACAAGAAGGGAGCAGTCAACCATGCAGCCGCTCTGTCTCGCCGACCTGACCTGAAGGACTCATTACATAAGCTGTAATTGTTACGCGATTGGACCGACGACGAAGCAGAATGCGAGTTACACGCGCAAATTTTTTCCTTGGAATCCCGGTAACATCACGACTCTGTACTTCATGCGGAAATCAAAAACGCTTACGACTCGGATAAATATCTGCTTACCCGGAAATCTCTGCCAACCTGGCTGGTACGTCAATCTAATGGACTCTTGTACGCCTACGGGACAAGATTGTATGTGCCGAACTTCTCTACATTGCGATCAAGAGTATTGTACGAACTACACGACGCACCGACCGCGGGACATCATGGTGTTATCAGACTATTGGCAGCAGTAACCCGAACGTTTTGGTGGTCTAACATGAAGCGGACAATACAACACTATGTACGCAGCTGTGTCACATGCCAACGTAACAAGGCAGCGCGACACAAGCCTTATGGACTCCTTCAATCGCACGAGGTACCGACCAGGCCCTTTGAACACGTATCACTTGACTTGATTACGGACCTTCCTGAGTGCGATGGGTATGATGATGTTGTGGTATTCGTTTGTATGCTTACAAAACGGACGATTGTCGAGCCAATTACGAAAACGATTACAACGGAGCAATTAGCATAAGTTATGCACCGCGTTGTTTTCCGGCATTTTGGCTTACCACGGAAATTGATATCCGATCGAGATCCCCGGTTTATGAGCGACTTATGGCAAACCCTATTTAGGGCAGTTGGCACCAATCTTAATATCTCTACGAGCTATCATCCTTAGACAAATGGCCAAACCGAACGAGTAAATCAGACATGGGAGCAAGTCATACGATGCTACGTGCACCCCTTGCACGACGACTGGGTTCAACACCTTACTACCAACGTGGAGTTTGCGATCAACGGAGCGGTTTCTACGTCGACGACTATGTCTCCATTTAAGGCGACGCTAGGATTCGAGCCGACATCTCCAACGACGGCTACATTTGAAGATAAACGAGCCTAGCCGTACTTTACCGGAGCAAGTAAAGATTTTGGTCGAGATGCACAGATTTGCCCACGACTGCGTCAAAGCAGCCCAGGCACATATGCAAGATGCTGCAAATCGGCACCGGTTACCAGTACCTTTTACAGTTGGCGAACAAAGTTAAGCTCAAGACGACAAGTCTCCGATTTGTACAACATCCATGTTCTAAACTACGCGACCGCTACATTGGACCGTTTCTCATTACGGAGGAAGTTTCCCCGGTTGCATTTCGGCTTAAGCTACCCCATGGAGTACGGATTCATGATGTTGTACACGCCAGTCTACTGGAAAAATGGAATTCAGACATAGAACATGCCGACAGTGCGCAGCCAATTCCGATTGTGCACGATGCGAAGCGATTTGAAGTCGACCAAATACTCGATGTGGCTTTTAACTCCAACGGCACGGGACTTTTGTTCAAAGTTCGTTGGGCAGCACCGTTCAACGTACCTAGCGAGGACACTTGGGAACCCATGCGAGGAGTCAACATCTTTTCCGAATTCCTTCGAACGGATGTTTATCGAGAATTTTCTGGGACCCCTGACTTTGTCAGATTTCGCAACCGCTGGCCTGCAAGAATCCCCAAGAAACCAAGACCCTGAGAACTGCACAGCGAGGACGTTGGTGCTTGAGGAGGGGAGAGTGTCATATCCTAGCCTATTTAGCTAAGTGCTAGTATCTGACATTATTTATTTCCTCTAACCCCCTTCCTGTACAGGAATGATAATTATCATTCCTTAATTTTCTGGGTGACAATTATCATTATCGCGGCCGTGGTCCTATACAGTGCGAATGATAAAATTATCATTCCGTCATCATACAATTTGTACATGATACCGGATTCGCGCGGGAACCGATTTGCTGCAGCCGCTGCCGCCAGACCATGCGTACGCGGCGCACGTTGGCAGCGCGACCGACCACCTTGAACCCGGCGGGCCACAGCACCACCTCCTCTACGAGGCGGTTCCCCGCTTGTGAGCGCATAAGGGGTATCCCCTCCAGCGCGATGGCGGCGACGAGCATCGTCGCCACGACCCTACGCGCGGCGGGCGACACGCGGGGCCGCATCCCGCTACTATTTGAGGGGCTCCGCATATCAGCACGTTCGTGCTGTGGCGCCGTGGCCGCTGTGGGCGTGTAGTGTAGACGCCTGTGGGTCCCTTGGGCGCCTGTGGGTGCGCCTACGGGTGCGCACAAGCGGAGCACGCGGGCGGGGCGGACCGGGTGGTATAGGCGACTACTACAGGCGGGCGGCTGCCACAAGGGCGTTAAAAACGTACCGTACGGGACGGAAAAGTTATCATTATTTTTATTGATAACTCTAGCGCTCTTCAATCCCGAAGCCGCTCGGGATTGAAGAGCGATAGAGTTATCATTAAAAAAATTCTTACAAGAGAAAGCAGTGGAGGCCACCAAGCAAGAAAAAGAAAGAAAGGAAGAAAAAACCTAAGCCCGAGGAACAGGAAGGCATGCCACAGCACCAGCACTGATAGAGTTATCATTAGGAATGATACTTATCAATCGCGATACTCTTTTTACGCGGACCGTCAGATCGCCGCTGGTACAGGTGGACAAGATCTTGACCGTCCACTGTACCCGTACCGGGTACCGTTAAGAGTTAAGAAAAAGTTATCATTCCTGGAAGGGGGTAAGTCGTTCCTGTATCTTAGCGATATTCAGTGACTCTCTTATTGTCATCACGGCAGTACCACTGTATCGCCGTATTTTCCTGGACAGTACGGAGTTACTAGCAGTAAGGAGGATTTAGGTGTATTGGAACAGTTTAGCCTTCTCTAGTACATGAAATGCCCATTTTTAATCCAAATCGGGATTTTCTTGGCCAGGCAGAAAGCTACAGACAAGAGCTTTCCAGGGATATATTATTTGCAACACAATTATGTGTTTTGAGTGCGCTGGGCCCGGCCAAAGGGTGGAGGGTAGGGTGATAAAAAAAACGGGCGATTACATGAATTTGGAACAGTCTCCAACGGCCCGATATCACCAGCCCGGGCTTGACATCCGCCACCATGCACGTCACCACCGGGCAGACAGCGGTGCTATCGACCGGCAAGAGCGAAGTCTACGGACAAGAGGCAGTCAAACAAGGTTAGTTATGTCTACTAGCGGTGCGGCAGCAGGCCCGCGAGCCGCTACGCGGTTCGCTGTTGCGGCAGATTGCTTCCGCTCTCTCTCTAACGCTTTCACTATCACCGCCCTCGCAGCGGCGCACAACGCATCCGCAGCTGCCTCGACCGCTAAGTTGCAAGCCGCTTGAACGTCCCCCTTCCCTGCCTCGTATCTTGCCTCTAGGTTCGTCAGCGCCACGGCGCTAGGGTCGTGACTATCTTGTTTGCTTGCGACTTCATCCTCGTCAACCTCCTCCACGTCGGAATCTTCGTCCTCAAGTGCCACTACTGCCGCTGCTTCTCGGAGCTTTTGAAGGCCAGCTTCCTTCACCCGCAGGTTGGAACGCCGCTGGGATATGACGAGGAGTTCCCCTCGAGCCTCTTTTATGGCTTGGGTGGCGAGCTGCCAGGCCTTTTGCGCTGCTGCTGCTGCCTTCTCAGCAACAACAGCTTCAGCAGCAGCGCTCTTCTTGTTACCGTAAGGTATGGCTTCTTTTGCCTTTCTTGCAGCTTTGTCTCCCTTCGCCACTGCCTTCTCGGTGTCATTCATCCCCTTCTCCGCTTTCTGGATGTGTCTTGTGAGTGCTCGCTCCGTCGCCCGGAGGTCCTTCTTGGCAGCGCTGATCGCTTTCTTCATCTCGCCTTGCTCCTGCCGCAGTTGCAAGCGTGCCCTTGCGGCGGCGAGCTGCTCACCGGAGTTGAGGACGACTGCCTCCTCCCGCCCAAAGCCGTTCGTCCTCATCTTCTTTCTGGGAGGCGCCTCTGTCCGCAGACTGTGGCACACGCCCACAGTGGTGAGTTGCGCCCTCGTCGCCTCATTGTTGTGTGTCTGCATGCGAGACAGCTCCTCCTCCATCTCTTCCAGCTCACGCCGCTTTCTTATCATCCTTGCCTGCAACTCCAATTCTTCAGGGTTTGGCTCCCTGTTTTGAACTTCGACCTCGATGCGGATTTCACTGCGCTTAGACACCCGACTCTCTCGGGTGTCCGCTGATTGTACATGTTGTGCGCCCTCCTTCTCGCTTAGGTTGTACACCTGATGTATTACCTGCAATCACACACACACACACACACACACACACACACACACACACACACACACACACACACACACACACACACACACAGCACAGTTGCATTAGCACGAAGTGTTTTACGTAGGCAGTCGCATGCATATAACAACCATGCACATCGCACCCGCTCATAATCCACTGGCCACAACCCTGTCTGCGCGAACGCTGACTTGATGTTGTGTGGTGTGAAGGCTTTGGCGAACGGACTCCAATTGCGGTCTCCCTTTGGCATCGTCCCAAGATTCTTTGCAGGTGAGCACAAAAGCCTAATCACATCCTGCTCGGTGTAGCGCTCCCACGGGTTTTGCACTTGCAATGTCGATATAGCACGGGTCCAGTAGTCCTTCAGGGGCTTCATGAGGCCGACGTCAAGGGGCTGCGTGATGTGGGTGCTGTGAGGTGGAAGGCCAACCATAATGACATGGTTGTCCTTTGCCACCTGTAGGGTGGAGGGATGCACGTGGCCTGAGAAGTTGTCGAGGATGAGGATGACAGGCGTGGCAGCGGAGCGCCGACTGGCGGTGAAGGGAAGGAACTTCTCTTCAAACCAGGTGAGGAAGATATGGGTGTCCATCCACCCGTTGGCCTGCACTGATAGAGATGCCTCGGCAAACTCAGTAGATTCAATGCGCGCCTTGAACTCCGTACTGCCCCACCATTTAGGTCGCTTCTTCCCCTTCACCACGAAATGCGGCGGCATGAAGCTTCCATCGGCAAATACCACAGGTAGGCATGTCATTGAAAACCTAGCCTCATTACAAAGGGTGTGCGTGCGCCTCGCACCCTTTGCTGCCAACACCCTGCTAGGTCTTCTCTCCGGTGTCAGGTTTGTCTCGTCTAGGTTGCATATATTAGCCGCGGGTAGCTCGGGGTAGCGCTCCTCTAGTTCATGCATGATATCATACAAGGACTTAATTGCTGCGACGGAGACCTTCCATCGCTTAGGGTCTAGATTCTCCGCGACCCGGCTTCTAATGATATCCCTATGTCTGTTCAGAAAGGAGCGGTACCAAGAGTAGCTGGGTAGATTGTTCTTCAACCATGTTTGAGCCACCGGGTGGTCCGCCTTTCCAGGCACCCTCTTGATCACCTCCATAATTAACCACTTGACCTGTTCGCATAGATAATTATTAGTGCTGCAAACCAATGTATACATAGCCATGTAAGGAATATGAATATTTCCAACATTTCGTCTCACCTGTGCATGGTTTAGGCACATCCCCTCCTCTGCATGCTGCAAGATAGTGTCCACAATTGTTTTCTCGTCATCACGGCTCAGCACAGGGACTGCACCGGCACGTTTACCTGTCTCAAAGTAGCCGGGCTGTGCAAAGTATCTCGCGAGTGTCACATGAGGCACCCCCCACTCCTTAGCAACCTGCCGTACACTCTTGCACTCAGACCTGCTTTTGGATGCCGCGGTATTTAAAGCATACTGCCCTGCCAGTTCATGTAGCGCCCCATCCATATCTTGAGAGCTCCACCGCTTGTAGGCACGCGGCAACGTCCCCTTTCTCGGCAGCACCTTCCTCGCCGGACTCCGTCCTTTCCCCTTTCTCTTCGCACTAAGGACGACAGCGACGAGCAAGAATAGGGAGAACAATAGGGACACGCACAAGGGGTCGAGGCCGAGAGCATAGGTCGTTCTCGACCGAAAGGGCGCTAAACGCCGCGCCATCGCCGCGCCGACACCCCGTCCCAATGACCCGATGCACCTCACCACTCGCACAAACAAGCTTCCTTACTGTTAGAGCGGCGATAGCTGTGGATTATAGCTAGTCGGCGCCCCTTTATGGCGCAAAGTTGCTGCGCCAGAAAGATTCTGCGTGGGTCGGAAGGCGATTTTGTACACGCATCGCCCATCTGTCCCGAGGCGTCCTGACCCGTTTGAAATCGGATTAAGCCGGTTGAAGGCTCTCCGAACATCCTGAAAACTGTAGCTTTCTCGTGGTATATTCAGAATTTGAATTTGATGTTTTTACAAAAAGTTATAGCTGTTTTTCTAAGATTTTGTTCCAAGTTCTTGGTGTTCCAAATTAGTCGCAATTCTCCTTATCGCTTCTAGATAGTTCTTTTCTAGATAGTTCTAAGAGCTTGTGCGATAAGGTTAGATAGACGGTACATGTAACCTCAGTTAACCTGTATCACTAGTAACAGTTTGGTTTAGTTAGCAGACAGCACAAGCTACAGGTTCTAAGGCTGTTTCTAGAACACCTGAGGCGCGGATATTTAAGACGGGGACTTACTGGCCGAGGAGAGACCAGACCCAGACCGGTACAGACCAGATTTACGCCGCACCCAGATTGTAAGAAACCCTGTTCCTAAGACAATCTTACTAATTCTCTCTACGCTGTATAATTAGATCCAGAGATTGGGTTCTACTATTAGTCTAAGGTTGCCAACTTAGCCTAACCAAAGTAGCACCTCACATAAGTACCATCCGGATTAATTGTCGACTGTGTCGTAACAACTTGTATGAGCTTAGCAAGAGTACGTATATTAGTTGAGACGAATAGTACCGGAACAGATGCCGAAAAGACGTAAACAAGCTGGTGTTTGGCTTCATGCAATGAAACTCGAACCGGATTTTTACTCATCAAAGTTAAGTCATCATGGGTGAAAATAAGGCCAATCTCCTCATGTAACTCACGAACAACAACATCGATTGGCTCTTCGTCGGGTAAAATCGAACCAGCATGAAACCAAGTTTTACCAATACGAGGCTCACGATGTAACACGAGTTAAATGTTTGAGGCCTTGGAACCTCCGACATTCAGTAGGATCACCACATAATTACAAGGTCCAAGAGAAGCCATTTCGAATCAATCACAACTCGTCGAAAAAGTCAAGCAACCGCGAAATCGTGCGTCGACCCAAGAGCTCCGAAACTAGTGTGGCGCTTGGCTTGCTGTTAGGAAACTGCGAGCAAGAATCGGTTCTATTATGCTTGCTGTTGCTGTCTCTTCAGGTGGTAGTTCAGGAGGGAAGAATGTTGAGATGTTTCACTATTTAGTGTTTGATTGCAATTGTTAAAGTGCTTCGTCACCTCCCTCTATTGCGCTAGGCTTAAATAGTCTTTGCCTAGCTATCTTGCACATGTTCTCACTTGGTCTACGCGTCAGGTGCTAGGGCTCTCCAACCGTCATCACAAGACTAGCGACGCGGCTTGTCCAGCATTGGAAATCTCGTTTGGCATTGGGAACCTCGGTCGGCGCGTCGTCTTGATGGTTAGCTTTACTTTTCGTACTTGTGCGTACCGGGAGGTACTAGTAGTACAGTACGCATCGGAACCCTTATTGATTTGCAGTAGCGACGTACCCACGTTGCACGTCCTTCCGATGGAAAAGCACGAATTGGAATTAGTAACGAGTACATGTACAATGTCATGCAATTTACTATTGCATGACTGTACTCGTCACACTCTCTCTCTCTCCCTCATACCCTTTCTCTCCATCTATCTCTCCCTTCCTCTCCTTCACCCTTGCTCATCAGTCCCAATCCATGTCACTCCCCTCCTTTCTCTCTCTCTCTCTCCTTCTCTCCACCACTCCCCCTCTGCATGTCCTCTTTTCTACCCCCCTTTCCCTCCCACTCCCTCACGCTTTTACCTTTCACCCCCCTCTCTCTCACCCACTTTCTTTCTTGTTCTCTCCCTCTCCGTTTCGCCCCTCTCCCCTTCTCACTTCTCCCCCCCACCCCGCCCCTTACTCCCTTGTCACTATCTCATTATCTTCTCCTCCCCCTCTATCTCCCCTTCCCTCCACCTTTTTCTCTCTCCCTCTCCCTCTCTTACTCTCCCCCCCCTCTCTCTCCCTCTTCCCCTTCGTTCCTTCCGTGCTCTCTCCGTCCCCCCCCCCCGTCACTCTCTCTCCCCCCTCAGACCCCTTTCTCTCTCTTCATCTCCCTTCCTCTCCCTCAGAACTTCTTATCACTCCCTATCCCTCTCACTCCCCTCCTTTCTCCCCCCCCCCCCCCCCCCCCCCCCCCTCTCTCCTTTCACACCCCTTTCCCTCCCTCTATCTCTCCTAATCTCCCTTCCTCTCCGTCACCCGTTCTCAACACTCCCACTCCCTCTCAATCCCCTCCTTTCTCTCTCTCCTCGTCTCTCCACCACTCCACCTCTGCATGTCTTCTTCTCTACCCCCCTGTCCCTCCCACTCCCTCTTCTTCTCCCTTCTACCTTCTCCCCCCAACTCTCTCACCCCCTTTCTTTCTCTCTCCCTCTCCCTTTTCGCCCCTTCCCCTCCTCCCTTCTCCCTACTCTCTCACTTCTTCCCCCCCCCCCGCCTCTTACTGCCTTGTCGCTATCTCATTATCTTTCCTCTCCCTCTCCCTCCCCCTCTCTCCCTCTCCCCTTCTATCAACTTCTCCTCCCACTGCATTTTTTTTTTCAAAGAAAACCTTCGATGCGTCCCTAGAAGGGAGCTCCGCTCTCCGCACCCCGCGCGCGCTCTGCAGTTAGATATAAAGACAGGAGCACATAAAGTCTTAAAAGTAAAAACGACCGAAACGGCCGCCCTCCCTCCCTCGCAGTCGCGCAACTCCCCCCTCGCGCGTCTGGTCTGCGTGTCAAGACTCGCCAATCACAGTAACAATGCTGGCTTGACGGGGGCCGCTCTCGTCCGACGGGTTCACAAGCACTAGCTCGACCCACAGCTGCTCCCACTTCCTCAGCTTCACGTCGCGTGCCAGCACCGACTTCCGGTAAAACCCCTGCCCCGCAAGACAGTCCTCGCAAAATCCGTCGACGGTGACGTTACCCAACTGGCGACTCCCAGTGAGCATGGACATCCAACTACCGGGAGGGTAAAAAGAGCGGGTGGCAGTAACGACGGCCCGAACGGAGGCCATAGGGATGGAGGAGTGGGTGTAGTACTCGAGCGAGATGGTTGGCGCGCCGCGTTTGGGCAGCCGGAGCACGAAGCGGGAGCCCGCTTGGTCAGCCTGCACCCATTTCTTCTCCCCGCCGGCGCCTCCCACATGAACCGTCCAGCCGTGGCTCAACGCCAGCGCCTTTTCCCAAGCGGGGCTGCCCACCTGTAAACAAAACCCGACGTTTCCGGACGACTTGTCCGCATTACTAGCAATCATTATCCGCTCTGGTTCGCGAGCCGTCGCCTGCTCGACAGCCGCGGCGGCAAGGCAGCCCTGCAGCGCCGAATAAGCCGCTGTCTGGTGCAACGTGTCTCGCCGGAGCTGGCCGTCGGAGATGTGCACCTTCATCGGGAACATCTTCTCTGTGATTTGGTCGAGAGACAGACTGGGTGCGCAGGCGCCGGTGAGGAGGGAACGCAGGAGGGCGCACGAGTCGACGAACGTGACGTTCACTTGGCGTAGGAGAGCGGAGTCCGCCTCATCCTTTTGGAGCAAGTTCTGGAGCAACTCCGCGGCGGTTCTGAAGCTGTAGTTGGAAGTCCAGGGAGTGGTGGATGCTCCGGACAGCGCCTCGAGTTGCGGTAGCTGGCAGTGTTTGATTACAATTACAAGCGGCGAGGTAGGAAGATCGAGAAGAGTCGCCAGCAGCTCGCGACTCGAAGGCTTTAGCGCGAGGTGCTCAAAGTGAACAAGCACTACGTCCGCACCTGCGTACGCCGAAGCACCACAATGCAGCAGGTGGCTTGGCTCGAACCCTCCCGCCACGCCCCGCGCGTAATGGGGCTGTGAAAACTCGACCCCGGGATGCTGAACGCTCAGCGCGCGTAAGAGCGCGCGCACCGCCCCAAAGTTGTTTTCCCTGGCGACAGAGTTACCGATCACGGACACCCGCAGCGTTTCTTTGAAGTAAGCACCGACCTTCCCCTCCACGTTCTCCCGCAACCTCCACTTAAACTCTTCTAACCCCCGCCCGATGTGGGCGGCAGTCCGTGCGGCGCAGCGAGCAGTTGCAAAGCACTGGCGGTCGTCCAGCTCGGCGCCTGCCTCCGCCGGCCAGCCCTGAAGCGGATGCGCATGCTGTCCCCGGGCGGCCCCAATAAGCACCACCGCCACGATCACGGTGAATAAAACCCACGAACCAAACACCTGGCACATTACGATTCTGGCGTCTGTCACGAGGCCGAAGGCTGCAATTGGGCTTGCAGAGGCTTGCAGAGTCAGTCACAATAGAAACTATATTCCGGCAGGGAGTATCAGTGTCTCGTCCTGCCTGGTATGGTGATCGGTTCAGCTAGTCTGAATATGAGCATCAAAAGTAGTACAGTAGGTAGGCAGGTAGACATGTAGTGGCGATGTTTGCCTATTGGTGGTTTCGAATTCTTTTTCTTGTAAGGTGGATTGCTTACAAGAAGAACCAGATGAGCACGGACAGGGAAAGTGGGAGGGGAAAGGTTATAAGGTTATAAGGTTTAATAAGAAGAAAAAAAAAAGTGTACATAGTCCAAGCATATCTGTACTTCTGTATAGACTCGGTAGTACTTAATAATTTCTTACAAGAAAAAGCAGTGGAGGATACCAAGCAAAAAGAAGAAAAGAGGAAAAAAATCTGAGCCCGAGGAACATGAAGGCATGCCACAGCGTCAGCACTGCCCTCCTGAAAAGCGTCGCGGAGACAGGAACCCAGAGTGCCCTGAAGAGCAGCAGAAAGACGTTGCATGAATTCACGTCCCACATTGTTGTAACTAATTCCTAATGTAGATTAGTTACAAAGAGCTAATGTATGCTCTGCTAGAAGTCCTTACGTACATGACATCGACTAGAATGCTTGACGCACGATATTGCTAGCTAGTCTATAGACAGCTAACACCTCTAGTCCCCATCACTTGTCGTTAGCGCACATGTAACTAGCGCACCGCAAGTTACAATATCTTCCTTATCGAACCGTGCATACCACGTTCAACAGGTTATGGAGCCCTCCACATGAAGGATACGCGAGACAGCAATGTCTTCCGGCGTTCAACTTGGAAACTCGCCCGAAGGCAACGCCGAACATATTTTCGAAACCTATGATACTTTACACCTTAATTACGCTTGTATTTTATTTTCGATTTTTAATTTTGCTCAGCGGAAGAGCTCGGCTACCGCCACCTCTACTCTAGCCTACCACGGCTTTATACTACTCTACGCCACGACGACCTAGCCAACCACACAAGCACACTCGGTTGTGTGGATAGGGTGCATACATGTCCAAGCTGGAGAGGGGAAGGGAGAGCATTGTGAGGGTGAACACTCATATGCAAGGTGCACGTCAGCATCAACCGTCTCGGCATCATGCCGTCTCTTTGAAACCACCGTCAGGCACAATTACCGCTAGTAGATTTTTCCACTGTCTCGGTACTTTTTTTTCTTGGAATGACGCCAATAGGGAAAATGGCGTCCGCAGCATCGGCCGACAACACCGCCGCCGACTCCAATTGCATCGACACACAGTCCGCCGACTCGGCCACCGACAACATTCGTTTAGTTATGGAGTAGCTACAATCTCTCCACACTCGAATGGACGAGCAGGCCCGGACCCAGTCGGGACTGCTCCGTCGGGACGCGCTCCGCGATCACCCTGTCGCTATCGGCACTGCCGCGACTCCCCATGTAGACACTCCTTACATGCTTGCTCGTGAGTACGTGCCTGCTCCCCAACGCGAGCAGACACACAGAGGAAGCAAGAGCCGTCGGTTCACAATCGACCCTGACTTCGTCGCCATGACGGCGGATTGAGCGACGGACTTCGACGGTGACTCTTTCTCCCGGTCGTTTCGCATGGACGCGCCGTTGATGCCCAAGACGGGTGACTTTAAACTCTAGAAGCGCGATTTCCTCTCGTTTCAGTCAATTAAGGCGGCTCCACTCATCCCACAATTGGCTCTGTCGTCGTCCGGCGTCCCACTAAATCCAGTCGCTCCGCGTTATGCCCACGCTATGCTCGTTCAGTGCTGCCGACACAACAAACCCGTTGCACATGCTATTGGAGGCGTTACCGCCGGACGACCCAACTGTGGAACAACTGCTTGGGAAATGTTGTGCGAGAGACTGGATGCACAGTCCATCTCGCGCACCCTGTCACTCTTGGACCGTATGATGGTCCGGTAGGCATCCGGCCAGTCCGTTTCAGCGTACGTTCACGCTGTCAAACAGCATTTCGACGATCTCAATGAGTGCCTAGAGCAGGACGGGTCAGCGGCGATCCACCCTCACGTCCTTACCCTCGTCATGATTTGTGGCCTCTCCTTAATTGGTCAGTTAGGGCACGCAAAGCAGTCCGTTATTAACGCGTTCGATACCGATTTCATCATGTCAACGGATAAGGTGATGGGGAGCATCATCCCCCAAGCGTATAATCTGGACGCGGAGGACAATCTCGCTCTAGACAGTGCCACTTTTGGGTATCTTGTAAACGCGTTCCTTTCCGATCGCAAGCGCCAAGGGAGCTGAGGTTCTAGCAACATGGTGGCAAGTAAACGTCCCGACACGACTAAGTTCCCCATGAAGTGCGTTGCCTGCGGTGATCCAAATCACGTATGGTCTACCTACAAGGCGCATGATGCGGACGTCCTCCGCTGGACATTGGCCAAGCGCAAGCAAATTGCAGAGAAGTACGCTAGGCAATCTCCTCCCACAGCACATCTCAGCGACGTAGCCACTGACACTGTTCCATTTGAGGATGCCATTGGATGTCCGCAGGAGTACGATATGGAGGACGAGTATGATGATACTGCGGTCATTACCTCCTTTGCCTATGTTGCGTTCATATCATCTGCGTCATCCATTACTAACTTGTCTAACTTGTCTGGGTCGTTGACTCTGCCTACTCGGTCAACTTGATTGCGTTTCGATCTGAATTTTCTTAGTTTCACCCACCCTCTCGACGCAACACTGTCGGTGGGGTTGGTGTTACAAGCAGTGGGACTGTTCGAATCCCTATCTGATGAGTGTCCGGTAAGACGGTGTTCCGGCGAGTCCATGCGCATTGTCATACGCATGATCTGTCCTCTCGGTCTACGCAAAAAATAGGTCGACTACTGAGCGTTAGCTGGATGCATAAACACTCATGGTGTGAATTCTCTTTTCCAACAAATTCTGACTCCGGCATGCTGCTTGTCACCAAATGAATGGGGATGCTAATACCGTCGGGGAACGGACTGTACCTCCTTCCGAGGTCACATGACTATGCGGGGCTGACCTCGACAAAAGTAGACACTAGACAGTAACAATAGGAACTATGTCGCTCTTGCTGTTGAGTGCGACCTTTCTTTGTGGCATAGCCGGCTAGGTCACTTGAACATGCAAAGCCTCAAGGTTCGGCATTCACACAATACCCCTTCGGTGCCGGTCATGCCTAGCTCTATAAATGATCTCTCCTATGATGCTTACAATTTGAATAAGGCCACCACGGCCCCACGAAATCGCACTGCATCTCAGAAGCCCGAAGCGTCGCTTCAATATTTCTCGTGTGATCTGTGGGGTCCCGTCCACGTCCCATCTCCGTACGGACTGCGCTATTGCCTACTAGTCATTGACCACCACACTAACTGTATGTGGGTTCGGTTTTTGAAGTCCAAAGATGAGACATGCTCAAAGCTAGAGACCATTCTCCCAGACGCGCGGTACACCCACGCTCAGTACCACTCACAGCTCCATGCATTCGCCCCGTTCATAAAGCTCGACTTGGACTCTGTGATCGAGGCAGGTGACACGCAATTGAAATTGTTTACAACATGTGCCGGCAAACAGGACCGACTGCTGACTCTCGGGCCACTCTACTTTGCCTTTCAAGACTTATTAGCAAGTTGGGCCCGGGTCTCTTCGACCAGGTACACCTATCGACACACCTAGCTTCACTGTGTGTCGACGTTCCTCGGGAGTTAAAAAAACTGTAAGCAACCGCAGTAATTACCACAGTCCCCCCGCCTAAGTAGTAACAGCGTAATAATTTTGTAATCAAGAAAAAAGATCTAAAAATCAGTCCACTTGTCGAGAAATGCAAAACTAAACTGCTGCTCGACCTTCACGATGCTCGGCCCGCTCCCACCGAACCGGGGTGCCGACCGGCCGAGGCCGGTCGGCGTTCTGGAGGGACGCCGGGTCAGCCTAATCTAGCGCCCGCGTGACTTCGGTCTTGCCGAAGATAGGAGGGGAAAGGCTTGCAGAAAACCCCTCCTCGCGTGGTCGCTCGTCGATCCCGCCGCCCCATCCCGTAAGCCCCGCCAAGGTCGCCGCCGCATCCGCCGACGCGACGGTCCTCCTTGTCGAGGTCCCCCGTCACCTCGAGGGCAGGTGGGGGGGACCGAGACACACCGACATAGAAAAAATGGGCGCTCCTGCCTCCGCACCTGAATTTTCCCCGCTCATTTCCCCGGTTTTTCTCTGTCTGGTACCCGGGTACCTGTCAGGTAGTCCGGCATGCGTCCGTACCCTCCCCCCTATGATCGCGCGCCCACCTAGCAAACTTTGTTGAAACAGGGGCCTCCGCGCTCACCCGAGCCCCCCCGCAAGGGTCTCGTCTATCCGGTAGTGGGTATCGCGGAAGGGGGGGGGGGGGGGTCAGGTCACCATAGCCGGATCCGTCGGGCCGCGGCTGCACGGAAATGAGTCAAAAACCCTCCGTACTGGGTTTTCCTGCGGCGCCGACCCGGAGGGTCGTCGTCGCCAGATCTTGTCGCTCCTTCCGTCGCGACTAGCCTCCTTGCCGCCCAAGCTTACTCCTCCCCCCGGGAGATGTATCATGTCGGCGTGGCGGCTCGCTAGTGAGCTCCCTACCCTGGTGCTGCTCCCCAACTAGCTCAACGCCGGGTACGGACATTAGTTTAATTTTCAAAAAGTCCTCCGTACATGGCTTTCCGGCGGCGGCTGATCCTAAGGATCGCCGCCGCCTCACATAGCCGCTCCTCCGCCTGCGACCGGCCACCGACATGTGCCATGTCTTGCCTCACCCCCTGGGAAGTATCGAATGGCACATGGTTGGTCGGCGTCTAGCGAGCGCCCTTTCCCGGCGCTGCTTCCCGGCTGGCCACCACCAGCTCCAACACCCGCCTCCCACCGATGATCCGGCCGTACCCTCCTCGCCATCAAACGCTCTTGAAGTACATGTCTCACCCCCTCGAGGTGGGACTGTTCTTAGTAGTATATGTATGCGAAAAAACATATCGGAGGGCCGAGCGGGAGATCTTGGCGCCGGTATCGCACAGAAATTATTTTTTCAAAAGCCCTTTGTACATGGCTTTCCCGAGAGCTAATGATCCCGCGGATCGAGCTGTCGGCCCTCTTAGCCCCCTACCGTGCCAGACATGGCACGCCTACGGGGTTTCCAGCGCCCACCACGGGGAGGTGAGGGGATGCCGGCGGGCCTGCGAGCGCAACCCCCTCCGGGGCCGCCGCCGCTGCGCCGCCGGCGGGCGCCGGTGACACGCAACTCATGTGCACACGCATGGGGTACAACAAACAATTCTCTGCCCCGTATGCTCATCACATGCTTGGGAAAGCATAACGTCCGTGGCGCACACTGCGTGACTCTGCCTCCTCTATGCTTCACGCAATGTCTGTTCCTAACAGCATGTGGTCGTGTGCGATAAGCACAGTCGTCCATCGCCGCAACCGAACCTAATACCAGCTACAAGGTGAGCCCACACCTCATAGATACACCAACCTCAAAACAGACGTACACAAATACAACATCAAACTCACTCACACACCCCTTTTGCGCACCACTAAACACGGGGCGCTCTCCTTGCCTGCGCCACCTCGGACGGAAGGGACTTCTCGTTCCACAAAAAGCACACCTCCCACATTAACATTAGGTTCACACATAAACATGAATTTATGTGGTGGGTACACAACACCCGCCTCTTCTCACACACCCTCACCCTTCGCTCCCCTATGTGTGGACAATTCACAAAGGGCACATGGCAGGTACCCGCCCCTCGATGTCGGATCTTAGACAAGACCGGCATAATAGCGCCCTTCAACTGCTCCTCTCTCTCATGAAACGCCACAGCGGCGGACGGTGGGAAACCATCACAACAAACTTCGGTAATAAAATCCTTGGCCTCCCTCACTCCCATCCACACCCCACTAACACGCCTACCCGCTTAGTAGTTCCGACGAAGGCTTATCCCACGACTCTCTCACCTCCTACCCCGTTGTCCTCCCTAACGACATTTTGCCTCCCTCGCTCCGACCCTCCGCCCACAAACCTAACTTCATCAATCGCCTTGAACCTAGATTCGTCGGACACTCGAACGCTAGACGCCAATACTCGATTAAAAAGATTTAAATGAGAGAATGGAAGTGTAAAGTGGTGCACATCCAATAACATATCTCACACCGAGCAACATGTCCATGAAAAATACACCCCTCTAGCCAACGCTCTCCGCAGCCACTTGGAGCGGTGGACGTCCTCCCCGTCGTCATGATTCGCACCGGTACCCCCCAGACATCCACCATTACCATCCTCACCTCCCTCCTCACACTCCGCAAATACCCTCGAGATAAAGTCATTTGTATATCACGCCTCGACACCACACGAATCCCCTCACAACCCCACTTGTGCAATATTCAATAGCTACACCACCTCATGCTCATTTACCGCCTCATAACCCGTACGACAGAACGCCGTTCCTCATCCCTCCACAAGAGCCCCTAACCCTCATGGCCTTCCATCACCAACACAAGCATGAAACTCCCCGGGGGGAGAGTGAAAACCCCGGTCCCCTTTGGAGAGGCAGGATTAGGAGGTGCACGGTCGATCCCTCGCTTGTAACGTCCCAAAATGATGGAGT
>JAPMLY010000017.1:62500-257500 GCA_026401115.1 Tetraselmis chui
CGCAAGACAGTCACTGGCGGTGACGAGAAAGCGATCGCGCCTTTGCCCGGTGACGTGCACGCCCGCGTCCGGTTTATAGAATAGCTTGCCCTTCTTGCTGCGCAGGCGACCTGGAGGGTACTCGAATGAGCCTTGAAGGCTGATGGCGTCGAAGACATGCCTGAACACATGTCGGGACGAGGCACATTTAGTATATTTTATCCGGAGCGAGCTTCTAGACATGGCCCAGCAAGATTATAAGTCACCATGTAATCTATATTGACGATCTTTCACCAGCGCCATCCAATATCGAACGGTGGCAAATGTTCCTTTTCGTCCTTGCAATAGGTCGTAACTCGCAAGCATCTTTGTGACTTTATCTACACAGCCCCGCACGTGCGGGGAGTGAAGCGACAATTATTGACTGACACAAGGTCATTTCATCACATCTCGGGGAGAAATATACTCCAATTCATACCACGCATCCTGCAGTCTTTGATGATTTCACGATACGTGTAGCTTTGCATCGAGTTGTCGCCCGTCGACACGATTATTTGGTTCTATGACCTCGCTATTGCCAGGCTTCCTGGCTTCTTTTCTCTTGCATCCCCCATATCCACTTCACAGTTTGTAGCTTTATTTGCTTGTCATAATGAGTACGATAACCGGTGGGGCCTACATTGATGATGAAATATCATTGACACGACTGCATCTTTTCATTGCTGCGATAGGAAGCTAATTAGTCCTAGCATGCGTGGTTATATGATGTTCGATTCAATGCGGCAGAAGGGCATCGCACCAGCCAGGGATGGCGGAAGCGTTCACGTGGATTCGAATGTACTTGGCCTTCTGGCTTACGTCGGTGCAGAGCGGGGGCGAGAAGATTCGGATGTTCTTGGGGGCCCACGGGTCAGGGCTGCCCTCCCACAGCACCGACCATTCCGTCGCGTTCCCCATGTACGTCGCTGCGCTGGAGATTCGCCACACCGCACCAGGGTTGAGGACCTCATATATCGACACCTTGGACACGTATACAGGGTCAGGGTATTCCACGGTCAAAAACTCATCCTCGCCGGTCTCTGACGACGGCTCCCATCCTGCCATGTTGTCGCCATAGAGCGGGTATGCATCCGGCTCGCCGAGTGCCTGAACCAAACATTTGCGGCAAAATAATGCATTGCTATTCGCATGTATTAGCAAAATGCTGAATGTGTGTGTGCATGCGTGTGTGCGCGTGTGTATATGTGTGTGTTCGCGCGGATGGACGTGTGTGCGGTGCGGGTTTGTGCGGTGCGGGTATGCGTTTGCTTGTGTATATTTGTGTCTGTGTGCTTGAGTTAGCGCGCGTGTTTATGTGCGTGTTTGAGCGTGTGTATGAGCGTGCGTGTGTATGCGCTTGTATCTGTATGTGTGCGTGTGTAGGTATTTCCGCGGGTGTGAGAGAGTGGCTGTGATGTGTGTGTGTGTGTGTGTGTGTTTGTGTGAGAGTATGAGTGTGTCCGTGTGAGTGAGAGCGTGAGCATGCGGGGGCGAGGGTCTGAGTGAATCTACGTTTGTGAGCGTACGTGTGCGTATTTGCCAGTGTATGTATGTGTGTGTGTGCGTGTGCGTGTGCGTGTAAGGGTGTGTGCGTAAGTACGTGCGTGTGTGCGTGTGCGTGTGTGTGTGTGTGCGTATGGGTGTGTGCGTGAGTGCGTGCGTCTAGTGTGCGTGTGCGCGTGTCTCGCTGTGTGTGCGCGCGCGCGCGTGTGTGTGTGTGTGCGTGTGTGTGTACGCATGCCCGTGTATGCGTGTGTGTGTGTGTGTGTGTGTGTGCGTGTGCGCGTGTGCATAAGTGTGCGCGTTGTGTATGAGTACATCAGTGTGTAACAGTCTGTGTCTCAGATTGTGTGTTAACATGTGTGTGTGTGTGTGTGTGTGTTTGTGTGTGTGTCTATCTTTGTGTTTGTGTTTTTGTGTGTGTGTGTGTGTGTCTGTACGTAAGTGTGAAAAGTGTGTATATTGTGTGTAAGTGTGAGTGTGGATGCGGTGCTTGTTTTTCTGATTGTGTGTGAGGGGGTGTGTTTTCATCATATATAGTCATGGGTGATTCACTGCGACTTTATAGCAAATTGCGTCATGGGGTTTGAGTTCAATCAATATATATGAATGAAACAGCGACAATAATACGACCATAAAGGCTTTTCATCCTGCTATCCACAATATACATGTCATCCTAGTCTCGATAATTTAATATGCCTCTCGATCGTATATGCATGATAAGTGTATCAAGCGGCACAAAGCATAAGCTGCTTGTTTTTCAAGAACCCACCTGCTCGGCGTGCCATCCCGGATTTGTGCATCCGCACACATGCGGGCATGTTCTCTGGACAACACAGCAGCTGCAGCGGCTGTACTGTGAGGAGAAGGACGGGCCCCACGTGTCGCTATACGGGGGGATGGCAGCTCCCCATGCAGAAATCTGTGGCACGTAGCTCCGCTCCTCGATCAGAGTCACGCCGTCCTCTTGGTAAAGTTTGCCTAAAGTTGGCCACCCAACGACAGCGAATTCCATGTCCGACGAAAAAGAGGAGTCGATGTCGGTCGCGGCGAGGCTTATCTCCAGCTCGCCGCCCTCGCCGACGGAATACAGCGATGACTCGTCGCTCGTCCACATAGTCGACTCTAACTGAGGGGCGTCGTTCTTCGGCGTGACTCGAATTTTATACTCCGCCTCGGGGCTTACGAGCCCGCTGCCGAGCACGTGCACGTACTTGAAGGACGTCTCATACGCACTGTCGAGTTCAGGCACGTACACCACAACCCCTCTCTCGCTCGTCACACGCGTGCCTGCCTGCCGAATGGGCTGTGACCCGGGATACACGACGTCGCCGTAACTGTAAAATTGCTCTTCGTCCTCGAACTCGACCTGATTCAACTGCCCGCGACCCGGGAGCGCCGTGATGTCCACCATCACCGGCTCGCCGTCTCTTCCAACACCACCGATAATAAGCAGCGCGGGTTTGTCTTCCTCGACCTCTTGGACTAGCGGCTCGCCGGTAGCGGGGTCCGCTATCTGCTGCGCGTCGGGAGACTCGACCTCCCAACAGTGTATCAGCACAGTGGCCGTCGAAGACGACTCGCCGGCCGCCGTTACGCTGTACTCGAACGAGTCCAGCAAGTCGTCGACGCCCACTCCGCTACACGACGACGTCGATATCTCGAGCGTCAGCTCAAAGGTGCCGGTATCAGCTGTTGGGGGGAAGGCGACGCCGGAGGAAATGGGCTGCTGCCCTTCGTCGTCCTCCTCTGAACGTATCGAAAGAGTCCCGAGAGTGGGAAGACGAGTGATCTGCGCGCTCATCGTGCGACCTTCCGGGTCGAAGGCAGGAAGGGTCACCGTTGTTGGGGTGCCGGCGCTAGCAAAGACAACCACCGCCCCCCCAAACACCGGCGCCCGCGAGGCGACCCTCAGAGGACGAGTCGGCTTCACAATCCCCCGATTGGTAAGATACCTCAATTCGTTCTTCAGCGAAGGCAGCGCGCCTATCATCCCATTGTGACCGTTCCCACTCATATCCTCCTCGACCTCCTGACCGTTCGCGAAACTGCACACCAGCGCACACCCATCCAGCACAGCGTCACTTCGTAACAGAGACTGAGTCCCTCGACATGAGTAGGCAGTGCCAGCAAAACTTGTTTGGTTGTATGACTTACGGAAAACTGCAGGCTGTATCACTCATACATCATCGCATAAATATGAACAGGGCCCTGGAAGTAATGCACACAAGCATGTCTTCTTGCAGTGATATTATGACATGGACGGCACTCTTTATGTGAATATAGGATCAGCAGGATTTCACGCTAAACATGTGTACACGCTAAACCTTCTCCCTGTCACTCAGCCACTATCGCTCTCTTCAACCCACTCACTCTCTCCCACTCATGCATGCCCTCTCTCACTCACTCATGCATGCCCTCTCTCACGCACACACACTCACTCATGCATGCTTCCTCTCCCACCCTCTCCCTCTCATCTGTCTCTCGTGTACGAGGAAGCTCATGAGCACTGTTAAATCGATAAAAAGCACCTAATCGTATGTGCTCGAGCTCAGTCTCATCAGCTATTTGCAGCATCAGCGCGCACTCATCATTGATTATATCACCTGTCAAATGTGTTTCCTCCCTCCCACTGCCCCCCTATCTCCTCTTAAGTCCGTAGCCCAAGCTCTGCTCTCCTCTCTCTGCTCAGCTCTGCTCTCTCTCTCTCTCTCCTATGTAAGCAACTGGACTACAATAGAATAACAAGTATCTGTACGGCTGCTCTGTTTTTGCCGTACGTCATGCCATATATCATTCATTAATTATTTTTTATACTCCCTGTCACTCAGCCACTATCGCTCTCTTCAACCCACTCACTCTCTCCCACTCATGCATGCCCTCTCTCACTCACTCATGCATGCCCTCTCTCACGCACACACACTCACTCATGCATGCTTCCTCTCCCACCCTCTCCCTCTCATCTGTCTCTCGTGTACGAGGAAGCTCATGAGCACTGTTAAATCGATAAAAAGCACCTAATCGTATGTGCTCGAGCTCAGTCTCATCAGCTATTTGCAGCATCAGCGCGCACTCATCATTGATTATATCACCTGTCAAATGTGTTTCCTCCCTCCCACTGCCCCCCTATCTCCTCTTAAGTCCGTAGCCCAAGCTCTGCTCTCCTCTCTCTGCTCAGCTCTGCTCTCTCTCTCTCTCTCTCCTATGTAAGCAACTGGACTACAATAGAATAACAAGTATCTGTACGGCTGCTCTGTTTTTGCCGTACGTCATGCCATATATCATTCATTAATTATTTTTTATACTCCCTGTCACTCAGCCACTATCGCTCTCTTCAACCCACTCACTCTCTCCCACTCATGCATGCCCTCTCTCACGCACACACTCACTCATGCATGCCCTCTCTCACTCACTCATGCATGCTTCCTCTCCCCCCCTCTCCCTCTCATCTGTCTCTCGTGTACAAGGAAATTCACGAGCAATGAAAAATCGTAAAAAAGCGCCTAATTGTATGTGCTCGAGCTTAGTCTCATCAGCTATTTGCAGCATCAGCGCGCGTACCATTGATTATATCACCTTTCAAATGTGTTTCCTCCCTCCCACTCCCCCCCTATCTCCTCTTAAGTCCGTAGCCCAAGCTCTGCTCTCCTCTCTCTGCTCAGCTCTGCTCTCTCTCTCTCTCTCTCTCTCTCTCTCTCTCTCTCTCTCTCTCTCTCCTATGTAAGCAACTGGACTACAATAGAATAACAAGTATCAGTACGGCTGCTCTGTTTTTGCTGTACGTCATGCCGTATGTCATTCATTAATTATTTTTTTAGATTTATGAGAGGGTAACCTCAGCTGTTGTGCGCTTAAATTCATATCCATCTTCTGGATGCATTGTATTGTAATCAGACATAGAGATTATCTATCGACTTATCTGCTATATATATGCAAAGCATAGTTCCCCCGCCGCACCTGTCGAACTGCCACAGCAGGTGGAGGCCGGTGGTGTTGTGGTGCGCTGTGTCCAGGACGTTGTGCATGTTTTCTTGAATCTCAGCGGCCGAGAGTGGCCTGTCCCACATCCTGAACTCGTCCAGGATGCCGTCGAGGCTCTGCAGTTCGTCGAAGTCAGAGAGGAAGCCGTCCATTTCCTGACCCACCACCAGCACGCCCCCCGCCCGCGGGGAAGTCAACCGGTCGTCGTGGCTATCCTCGACCGGCTCCGACGTGGACGCGAGCTCGCCGTTCTTATAGAACGCGACGACGCCGGTGGACCTGTCCCACGTCGTGGCGACGTGCGTCCATCCCTCTCGCGGCTTCACTATCGCGCAGTTGGGGCGAACCAGCTGATGGCGGGAACAAGGCAACGACAGCATCCGACCGAGCTCTCTCAGTCCACGACCATCTCGTCTCTCGTGCTTCCATTGATTTTCAACAAATAACATAAAGAATATCCTTTTTCCCTGTCCGTGCTCATGTTGTTCTTCTTGTAATCATTTATTCCAATAATATCTTACCTACGGATACTCTGTGCCCATGTCGGCGATAATTGCAAATATATATATATTATATTGTCCGATACAATATATCAAATATCCGATATCAACCGGTGTCAATCACTTCTTCCTACACTAATATTGTCCATAAGTGTCCAATTCCCTCCGCCCTTAAATAGTTGCTCACGCGCAAGACTTTTACTGTACATTCTCTTTTTGTAGCAAGTTAGCCTCGTGAAGTTGGTAGAACAATTGAAAGCTCACATGTGATGGAAAGCATTTACCTCGCCACCTTCAAAGCGTAGACACCGCGCCCTCGAGGTCGCCCGGAAGAACTTCTGCTGCTCAGGGGTGAAATAGAGCACCAGCTCGTTGGCTTGGTCGTATGCGGGCGACGTAGAGCTGTCGTAGACGGCATAGCCAAATAAAGATGGGTTTATGTGCCAGTCCACAAGCCTTATCCACGCTTCCACGGTCAGACCTGCGCGACAGCGAAGCGCAGGCGCAGCGCCAGTTGTGAAGTATAAATTCCACCTAATTCGACTGCCCGTGATATAAAATAAAAAGTGCAAAGGCAGCTGACGATTCTCTGACGACGCAGATGGATAGTCGAAGCAGGTGGTATAAAAACTCGCACAAACAAACATTCGCACGAGATGCACGGAACTGCTGTGTGTACAACCGCACGCGCGCAATGAACGAGAGTGCAAAGACTTCTTTGCCAAACTATCAATAACACACATCGAGGTCAGGGATTGGCGTTCTTGGCACTTTTTACCGTCTTGTGGTGGGTCTGACCAACGCATCGCAAGCACGTCCGCTCGCTGGTGGTCGAAATAGTTGGCGTAGCCGGCACCGCCAGCCAAGGGAGGGGCAGCCAGCACTACTGCTGCCGGATGTAATAAGACGCCGGCGACTGCTGCCCAACAAGCCACCAGCGTAAATAAAGCCCTCGCGGAATAAAAGTACGCCTGCCGTTGGCTGCGACCGTTAGCCCCAATTAATACGATTTCGCTTTTGCGCTGGAGAGCTGCCATCGCCGCTCCTACCATGGGGCGGGCGAAAGGCAGCAAAAATCGGCGAGCGTAACTCCACTGCTACTATAGCGCTCGTCCTGCCGCCGTCGTTTGCTGCTGCTGATATTATGCAAACTATCAAACCGGCATGGAACTTTGAAGAGCACGTAATCCCTAACTTTCCCAGGTAGCCATCATTCCAGCCCACTAGGGCAAGTAACGGCAGTGCTGGGAGGCTGTCGGAGGCGGATGGATGTTAGTCACTTAATCCATAAGTAGTTGTTGTGGAAGTATCTGGCTGTAGCTTCGGTTGGTGTAGGAAACTTGGAATCCCAAGTACCTCCCCTACAGATGGGTAACGGACATCGTAAAAGATCAAAGTCAATTCCGCCTGGGGTCAGGAGCATCGCTGCCTGGCTATTCCAAACACCCTTTCCTACGAGTGGTTAAATTGTCTTTCCGAACGTTTCGAGCCACAATGTCTGTGCAACAGAACAGTTCTGAACATATTGTCTGTGCGGGCTCTGAGCGTTCGTTGGAGAGGAGTACACTCGGTGATTCGGAGTACAGGCGCCATTTTACTACCATACAGGGTACCTGTACCGGTAGCACAGGGTTGCCAGCCGTGAATCCTTATGTACACGTAATGCCAATCATTACCGGTACACCCGTGTGAAAACCTTGGAATCCCTTCGCCATGCTTATGCTTTGTTCCTGCACACGTGCGTCACTCAATACGCACGTGTGGGCAAAGCTCGAATATCAATAATCAAGACAACGTATCATTACATTAGTAATAACCCCTTCTTCGTTCCCCGACCCCCACCCCCCTCCTCTTCGGGGGCGTTGACTGGCCCCGGATTGCTCCCCCGGCTCTATCTCCCCGTGTCCGCCCCTCTCCCATACATACCCCCCTTTGCTCGGCCAACGCCCTTTGCCACCCCCGGTTGTGGGTATGCTGCTCGGCGTGCCCGCGATGATGTCCGTGCGTCGAATGCCCGACGTCCTCCCCATGTCTCCCATGCCGCTCGGCGCCCTTATGCTCTCTTTCGCTCTCATGTTTCCCGGTCCCACGTTGCGCGCCATGTCTAGCCTTCGGTTGCTTCCCTCCCCCTCCCCCGCTCACGGGTCATGGGCCTCCGTTGACTGCGTTGTGTGTGCGTCTGATTTTGCTCGGCCCCATTTGAGACGTCATGGGCGGGGTGATGCTCGTGGTGCATTGGGTGTGCGTAGGAGTGGTGCTATCGTTAGTAATGGTGATGTGCGTATGACTAGTGCTAGTGATGGTAGTGGTGCTACCGATGGTGGTGTGCGTAGTGTTGGTGGCGTACGTCTTGCTCGTGAAATTGTAGCAAGAGGTGATGGTGGTGTGCGTGGCGGAGGTGGTGCGCGTATGATTGGTGGCGCTATTGGTGGTGCGAGTGGTGTTGGTCATGGGGGTGCGCGTATGGTTGCTTATGCTTTTCCTAGCGTTATTGCGGTGTACGTCTAGTTGGTGCTGTTGCTCTTAGAGATGTTGATGGTGTGCGTAATGTTGGTGGTGAGCGTCTGGCTGTTGACGTTCCTTTTGGAGGTGCTCAAGGTGTACGTATATATAGTGTTAATGCTACTCGCGGTGTGGGTGGTGCGCGTGGTGTCGGTGGTGTGAAGGGTGTTGGGGGTGCGCACATGGTTGTTGTTGCTGCTCCTCCTCATGTAGGTGTTGGTGATATACGTCTAGCTAATGTTGTTGCTGTTCGAGGTGTTGATGGTGTGCGTGGTGTTGGTGGTGCGCGTGCGAGTAGTGATGGTACTAGTGTACGTGGCGCAAGTATTGGTGCTGGGGATACGCGCATGGCTTCCGATGATGCTCCGGGAGGTGGCGGCGGTGCACGTTTCCCTTACCGGCGGTGTTGTCGCCAAAGGCGTGCATGGCGTTGGAGTGGTGCGTAGGGTTGGTGTTCGTGCTTATGGTGTGCGTGGCGACGGTAGTGTGCGTGGGGCTGCTATTTTACGGGAGACGCCGCTAGTCCGGGTGCACGACGCGAGTGCTTCGGCGCTAGATAGGGGAGCCCTCCCCGTGTGTGTTTAGTGGGCAAACTGTGCAAAGCGAGCGGGAGACACGTGTGCATGCTTATGGTGTGCTTCCCCTGTCTAAGTGCGAATGATCTACTTGCCAACCATGCGACTTGCGCTTTGCGGCCCGCGACTGATGGCGCTCTAATTTAGATCGCCGCACTAATCTATACCTAGATGGAAATTTCCCCTCTACACATGCTCACCGCTTCCAAGCCCTCCAACTGTTGACCTCCCACCCGTCTTCTTTCTCCCTTGGCTCTAATGGCTCTCACCCGTTATCGCCTACCCGCGCCCATTCTCGCTTAGCTCCTTGCCCGCATTGTGTGGCCTCCCCGCCTCTAATTTCCCGCCCGGTTGCCTCTCAAAGTGCAAGCATAGTCCGCCCCCTTGTTTGGTCTTCCATATGTCCCATGTGCGCCCGGGGTATTCACTTGCCCATTAGCTCCGCTCTCAGCTTGGGGCCTCCTCCGCCCCCTTCCTCTTCCAACGCCGGTGTGTTCACTAACCATCTTCCCGATGTGATCACCCCTCCCCTTCCTTGTCCTCCACCCCTTCATCGCCCCCCTCCGGTCTTGACCACCCCTATCCCGGCCCCACGTGCTGTGCCGTCCGCATATGTGGGGTGGGCGTTTATGCCCTCCTCCGCTGATGGGCTCGGGCATGAGGTTGTCCTTCGGGACTGTCCCTCCCGTGTTGTTGCTTATACGGCGTGATGTCAGCCCCATGATGTTGTCGCCTGCCTTCTTACCTACCGGCCGGTCACATCAGCCCGGGGAGTTTGCGTGACAACGCGTGAGGGAATTACTGCGGCCCTTTCTGAAACCCTCGACTATGTTACCTCCCTTTCCTCCCATGATCCCCGTATGGTGCCTTTTTGGATGTTCTCTCTTTTGTGGTCCCCTCCTCGGTCCTTTTCCGGCCACGGCCTCAGCCCGTGTCATCCCCCTTGTTCAACGTCGAGTCCAACTTGGATTTTCGGTTGACGGTGAAGCCGGCCTCACAGGCGACTACACCCTCATGCGTGACATAAGGGATGGTGGTGAGCTTCCTCGAGCGTGTCCTAATGCCCCCTTGTCGCGATGTTCTATTGGTCGCGGTCGTGACCACGTTGGTTCCTGACGCCGGCGAAACCGCCATAATCAGCGGCAGCGACAATGAGCGAACCATCTTCATGACGGGGACCTCCATCGGCGAGCTGCCCACCGCCGAGCCCAAGAAGTAGTAGAAGAAGGAAATAAAGTAAAAAATTGTCATGAATGGTACCCCTTGGTACTGTCCCTAACTACCCTTGTTGATGAGACTCGGCAGTTGGTCCCCGTCGTTAGGGGTACTCGTCCCCTCGGTGCTCCCCTTGCGATGGACTTCTCGATGTCGGACGGACCCCCGGCGTCCCACAATATCCACTATCTCCATTATTGGCTTCAAGTTTCGGTCGCGGAGCAACAAAAAATATTGCAAAAAATTGTGAACTCCTCTTCATCGGAACACGCATGCGCGCACCCGGCGTTTCACGTCATAAAAGCGTGTGCGGTACGCCGCTATGGCTTTCTGCTCCGTATCCCCCGTGATGTTTGTCGCCCGTACTTTGCTACCGCGGATAGTGATGCTCGGTTTGTTGTCTCTCGTACTTTGGGGGTTTCCCCGAAGGTACATGCAAATTCTCAAACTAAATGCGCCATACGTCATCTTTCTCTCTCTCTCCGCGGAGTTTGGGGCCCACAACATGTCGTCGCTTGCCCTAGATGCAAAGCTTACCCATCACACTTTATTCGACGCGAACCTCGCTAATTTCATTATTGATAACGATGCCGAGTGGCTAGTTCCTTTGTACGTAAACATCCCTCCTGAACTAAATAGTAATGTCGCTACCTCCACGTTGGCTTGGGCGGTGCACTTCCTCGCGTCCTACGCCTCTATCTCCCATACGGGTGGGTGTTCAGATGATAATCTTTCGGTTCTGGCTACTACCCTCAACCAAGATCTTCCGGACTACGTGGGTCATTATGTTGAGTCTGTCCCCTCACCTGCCGGCTCTCCGGCTGCGCAGGCTCCGCGCATGACATGCTTACAAATCCCGACAAATAATACGTTTACCCGCCCAAGTGGCACGAAGGGGCACCTCTAGCGTGGCATTTCCCGCACTCTTAAGGCTCGTACTTTTCTCAATCTCTTGGCCTTCTATGGTCCTTCACCCCCGGAATATATTCGTGTTGTTTAGGGACCCGGCCGTGTGGTTTAGGCTATGTTGTTTGCTTCGAGTGAGTCTAGCTTTCGCGTTCCCTCTGATTGTTACATGATGACGACACATCGGGTGATCGGCCTCACGCCGGGCCACGCTTCTCACGTCTGGAAGTGCAGGCGATGCAATGACTCTCCGGGTGTTTTCCGCGGGTATGGCTCCTCCTCCACGACCTCGTATTCTTCCATGTCCGGGGAGCGGACGCCGATCTCCATGCATATGGACCACATCCCTCGTTCTCCTTGCCCACATTCGGCTATTCAACTCCATGATCGCATTGTTCATGTTTTAGAGGAGTACATGGCTGAGGCGGGGGCAATTAAAGGGAGGGACTTGCTTTTGGAGGTTCACCGAATCCGGTGTGGAACCTTCAACGATCGCACTGTGATATCGTGTGGATGGATTTTGCGGCTCCGCTTAAGCAGTTGTTGTGGATGTTACGGTCACAAGTGCGCGCACAAATTCGAGCGTTCCGGCGGTGGGGGCTTCGCTCTCGTTCCCTCGCAGTATGGCGATGGGGGTTCAACAAACTGTGCTTGATGCTAACGTCCGCACTTCGTCCTCCCTTGGCACGCCTTCCTTTGAGTCCGTTCATGTCTATTACCCCTTTGCTCTTGAGGACGGGGGCCGGCTGGCTCCCATGACGGCTATTGACCTTGTTGATCGCTTGGCCATTTTGGTGGTAGTTCGACGTTTCCCAAGCATGGGTGCGACGGAATATCGCTTTTTACGGTCGGAAAGTTATGCCCGCATGAAGGAGTTTGTATGGCAGTCCACATATGTTCCCTACCGTTGATTTCTTGGGATGCGCGTCGTGAGTTCATGCAGCGCCTTTCTGTGATTCTTTATAGCACGCTAGCTTCCTATCTCCGTGATGCCTTGCATGATGGTGGTGCGAATGTTGTTGCATGTCTGCCTGCTCCGAGGGCTTAAGCTTTTGTAAATGTTTTATCTCCTGCTTCTTTTGTTAGTGGATTCCACTATTTTTTTGTAATTTGAATATTATAATAATTAAGATCACTCACACTAGTTTGAATGTACCTATGTCCACCAAGAAAGGCAGTGAGAACACCATCAAGTAACAAAAGATGGCAGAAAAAATTAACAACCCACGAAATCAAGCCCGTGGGGCACGAAGCCAAGAAACAACATTAATGCTGCCCTCCTGCAAATAATCTTGAAGACATGAGCCCGCGGTGCCATGAAAAACCACGAAAAGACGTTGCATGAAGTCACGACGCGCATCTCCAAGGAACCGACGGAGGAGATTATACGTGGAGCGGCGGACGTAGGGCTTAATGCGAGCATAACCGTCGGAATGCAATGCGCGAGAAGGAACACCCCCCTCGACCTCCTCGACCTCGACCTTGGATGTTTTCAACCTCCGAGGAACGTCGGCAAAGACTGCAAATTGAAATATTGAAATATTTTACTCCAATACCGGTAAACCGGCTGGAGTCTCTGGGCCCCCCCTGCGTATGCCTATTGGACTTATTTAGATAGGGGCTAGACCGTGAACCACTAATCCCAACCTCTCCAATGGCAGTAATGAAACCGTCTAAAACACACCCGTATCCAAGTATTTATTATTTTCTGATCTATACGTATTTTTCTTTGGATACAGTATGAAATAAAAGATGTCGCTAGTCTCCACGATACGCGGCCTGCTCCAGCCGCTGCGGGGTCGCTGATCAGCAAGGCTCCTCAGCTTGAGCTTGTCGAGGCGAACCTGCCTGACCTCGGCTCCTCTGTGACTCCGGTCGTGCCGGAGCTTGGGGGGAAAGGCAGGTGAAAAACCCCCCTCGCATAGGTCGTCATCGGTCCCGCCTCGATCCGTGCTCAACCCCGCCCGAGGTATTACCCGCTCCTCTCGACGCAGCTCGCCACCTAGCCGAGTCTTCTCTCCTCCTTCGGGGGCTGAGAAGAGAAAAGAACTAGGCTGCAAACGGTGTCCGGCTGGCTCTCCTGCCCCCGAGCCAGCTTTTCTCCTGTCCCCTGTCCTTTTCCCATTTGTTTCCAACACCTATCTGATCGCGCTGTGGCCGTCCGTACCCTCCCCCGGTGGTTTACGTTGTTAGGGGGCCGCCTATACGAGCAGTGTGCCGTTACAATTACCCTAGGCACACTGCCTGAGGCAGCCTATCGATAACCGGGTACCGACTAGGGGAGGGGTTGGAAGAACACATGGATCGAGTCGCCGGTCCTCAAAAGATGGTGGGTACGGGAATTTTTCCAAAACCCCCCCGTACCGGGCTTTTCCGGCGGCGGGCGATCCTAGGGACCGCCGCCGCCAGACGGTGCCGCTCCTCCGGCTGCGACCATCCTCCGTCGTGCGTAACAACAAGCCTCGCCCCTAGGGGAGATCTAAGGCTCTCGCAGGGCTGGCGACTGCTAGCGAGCGCCGTCCCTAGCGCTGCTTCCCAGCTGTCCGCCGCCAGCTCCAACACCCTCGTCCCTCCGCTGATCCGTCCGTACCCCTCTTCGCCAAAAAGTATTTCGCAAACGCCGCCCCCGCCCCATCGTCGGGAGAGTATCTGCGAGTATTTAGTCGCGAAAAAGACATATCGGACTGGCCGAGCGGGAGATCCCTGTGCCGGTGTACGGATATTATGTTTTTCCAAAACCCTCCGTATAGGGCTTCCCGACAGCTGCTGATCCCGCGGATCGCAGCTGTCGGTACCTCGTTCAGCCCCCTACCGTGCCATGCCTGGCACGGCTATGGGGCTACCAGCGCCCACCGCGTGGAGGTAGAGGCAGGTGCCGACGGGCCTGCGAGCGCACCCCCCTCCGGGGCCGCCGCCGCTGCGCCGCCGGCGGGCGCCCAAAGACTGCACATAGCAGTGTCGATAGGTGTACCTGGTCGAGGAGTTCTCGGCCTAATCGTTCTCCTAAGTGTTCTAGATGAAAAAGCAATGATAACCGTTAGACATGAGTCGGTAATCTACATTATTGAAATTGAAACAATATCGGCAAACTGACCCGCATACTGTCTACTAACGGCCATTAATACTATGCCATCTAGGACATTTAGGATAAGGATTGGGCCGGGTACTCTTCGGCCAAGTACACCTATCGACGCACATATACGCAATTTGTGCCGACGTTCCTAAGAGGTTAAAAAACTGTAAGCAACCGCAGTAAATTACCAAAGCATCCCCGCCTAAGCAACAACAAGAGAAATAATAATGTAATCATGAAAAGCAGATGTAACAAACAAATAAAACCACTCGTCAAGAAATGCAAAATGAAAGTGTTGCTTGACCTTCACGATGGATGGCCCGCTCCCACCGAACCGGGGTGCCGACCGGCCTAGGCCAATTGGAGTTCAAAAGGGTCGACGGGCCAGCCTAATCTAGCTCCCGCGCGACTTCGATCCTGCCGGAGATAGGAGATGAAAGGCTAGCGACAAACCCTCCTCACGCGGTCGCTCGTCAATCCCGCCGTCGCATCCCGTAAGCCCCGCCCCAAGGTCGTAGCCTCTCCTCCCGTCGCGACTTTCCTCCTAGTCGAGGTCCCATGTCACCTCGAGGGCATGTGTGGGGAGGGGACCGAGACATCTAGTCGAAAAAACCTAGCGCTTCTGCCGCCCCGCTGAAAAGTTTTCCCGGCCATTTCCCAGGCGTTTTCTATGCTTGTACCCGGGTACTTGTTTGGAAAATCAGCCAACGCCCGTACCCTCCACCCACCGTTTGCGTGTCCATCGATCACCCTTGTTTCGAGTGCGAGCCTCCGCGCTTATCCGGGCTCACTCTCTAATATTAGGTGTGCCTAGCGATAGCGGTTAGCGGTGGGGTAGTGCACGGTCGCAATGGTCGGATCCAAAAAGGCCGCGGGGGTGCGGAAATTGTTCAAAACCTCCGTACCGGGTTTTCCGGCGGCGGCTGATCCCGTGGAACACCCCGCCGCCAAACCTCGCCACTCCTCCCGTCGCGACAGTCCTCTTTCGCTATTGGTGCCGTGCTAATGTCCCCTTTCGGCCGGCTCGACGTCAGTAGGATGGTTGACGTCGAGCGAGCTTGCTTTTATTCGTGGTGGATGTGGTGTCGATCGGCGGAGGGGCAGCGTATGAAGCCTTGGATAAAGCGGAGTGAGCATGCGCTATCGGTGAGGAGGTGCGTGTAGCCGAGTTGGAGGCAGACGTCAATGCTTGCTTGTTAGGCGCGGTTAATGGTGTGGGAAGGGGGTGGTAGATACCAGAATTTTGACGTGGGTGTCCGTGGCAGGGTGGGTCGCGGCATCTCCGATTGGGGAGGAGCCTCCCGTATTGGAGCCGTATGTGTGCACAAAATCATGCCTGTTCCAAGCGAGAACATCTTTCGTGGGGGAGTAGGTTTGTGACTTGCGTTCTGCGGGAGGGAAAGTGATGGGGTGAGTGGGGTTGGGGGGTGGTAGTAGATGCCTACTAAGGCTAGGGATCAACCATCGATACATCGTTGATAGTATCATCACCACCCCCTGATGGTGCCATCGATATGCAAGTTTGTGACATCGACATCGACATGATGACAAAGCTACTAACATCAATGCCATCAATTATCAATACTAAGGTTAGGTATCGATGGTATTGTCGATGTCTTCCAGTGCATTTCGCTGCGATTTCGGGTTTATTTCGCATTCGGGGTCTCCGAAAACACCACGAAATGCGTTGATACAGTCCGAATGATATCATCGATCCCTAGCCTTGATCAAAACAATTAGAAAATACGAAATATCAAAGCCCGATATGCTGATAAATCGTCCCAAATATCGATACATCGGCGATAATATCGGCTTAATGTGCCATCGATGTCAACATCCCAAAGTATCATAGCCATCAACATCGATAATCGGAGATATTAATCCCATCAACATCGACGATCTAAATATCACTACCATCAACATCGAAAAAATTCACTTCATACCTAGCCTTAATGCATGCCGTGTGAGGTGTGTATGCGTCGAGGGGGGTCGGGGGGGAAATTGACATAATTTATTGATTCCCCGTCGTCTCTATCCAAAATCCAGTGGGTGAGAATGCGAAAAACAAATATTGGGGGGGGGGGGGGGGGGGGGGGGGAGATGTGGGATTGGCGGACGGACCCTCACCTGCACCCTCTACATACGGGTGGCGTTTTGCATGATTGCATTGATTATATTAGGAGTTTTAATTTCATTAACATGCTTGACACAGTATTGGGCATATCACACTTGGAGTAAATGCAAGCGACAAGGCATCCTCGCAGGGAGCCGCTCACGTTTTTCTCAGGCTTGTTCGTTGTGTTCATGACATGTTGACTCTTTTGCATGTCTTTTCGCCGGACTTCCACCTTAATTCGGGCATGTATTGATATTGTTCATTCCGCGTCAGCAATAACAACATAAACAATTCTGTAATCAGGAAAAGCAGACAAAAGATAAATCGACTTTTCAAGAAGTGCTAAATGAAATTGCTGCTCGCCCTTCACGATGCATGGCTCGCTCCCACCGAACCGGGGTGCCGACCGGCCTAGGCCGATCGGCGTTCAAGAGGGTCGACGGGACAACCTAATCTGGCAAGGTCGTAGCCGCTTCTTCCGTCGCGACTTTCCTCCTAGTCGAGTTCCTCCCCTAGTGGTCCTCCCCAAGGTCGTAGCCGGCCCTCCCCATCTTCCTTCCCCCCCTACTCCCCTAGTATGCCAAGCATGACATGGAAATGTGATTACCATCGATGATCACGAGGAGGTAGGGGTGAATGCCGACGGGCCTGCGAGCGTAGCCCCCCCCCTCGTGGCCGCCGCCGCGGCGCTGGCAAGAGAACAATTTGTCGAACCAAGTACCGAAGCGCCCCCCTCCTCCCTCACGCAAGCGTGGGCAAATCCACCAATGCAGGTAAGCCCCCCCCTCAAGCCTCCAAAGCGCTAGGTAGGCATCCAAGAATGGTAGTTTTTGGATGGGCTAGCGCTTGAAAAGGCCAAAACTTTGGCCGCCACATCTAGAGTAACGGAGGATGTTAGCACTAGCATCCCGTTGCCTAGTGCTTATGTACAAGGTAGCTATTTGTCATCCTAGTACTTAGTGTCATGCTATTAGCGGTACTCTATTTCCCTATTATTGGCGGTCGCCCGGCCCTGCCGGTGCCTTCGCCGGCCGCCATCTCTCTCTTCTCACTTCTCTAGTCGCCACACCCGGCCCCCTTGTGGGGCCGGTACGACCTACATGTAGCTATCCGTTCCCGATTCCGACAAGTTATGGGCCCTCCACCAAGTTACACTAGAGAAGAGCGTGTGTAAAGCGCTCGGCGCCACGCTAGTCATACCCACTCCCACGTGAAAAAACAGTAGAGCGTGTGTAAAGCGCTCGGCGCCACGCTAGTTATTCATCGTACAACCAACACCACGCTTCGCCTTCGAGCTGGTTGTCCGCGATTGTCCTACCATTGTTAGCACTAGCATCCGTTGCATAGTACTTATGTACAAGGTAGCTATTTGTCATTCTAGTACTTAGTGTTATGCTATTAGCGATACTCTATTCCCTATTAGTGGCGGTCGGCCGGCCCTGCCGGTGCCTTCGCCGGCCGCCATCTCTCTCCTCCCACTTCTCTAGTCACCACAGCCGGGCCCCCTGTGGGGCCGGCACAACCTCCGTGTAACTATCCGTTCCCAACTCTAACAGGTTATGGGCCCTCCACCAAGTTACACTAGAGAAGAGCGTGTGTAAAGCGCTCGGCGCCACGCTAGTCCTACCTACTCCCACGTAAAAAAGAGTAGAGCGTGTGTAAAGCGCTCGGCGCCACGCTAGTAATTCATCGTCCCACCGACCCCACGCTTCGCCTTCGAGCTGGTTGTCCGCGACTTTCCTACCATCTCCCACGTAAAAAGGAGAAGAGCGTGTGTAAAGCGCCCGGCGCCACGTTCGCCCCACCCAGCTTTCAGTCTCACCTAGCCTTTCATTACTTTAATTAGTATTGTTATTGTTTTTTCCCGAGGCAAATGCCGCAACGCTCACCTTACTTAGCGAGGAGCTTAACTTTCCCACGGCGAAAAGGGGGAGTCAACACGAGCGCCCGTCTATGTTTTTTGCGTGCCTACACGCTCCTAACGGCCTTGTTGGCTGTGCTTCTTCCTCGCCGGTCGCTCTCATGCGTCGGCTAATTCCCCCGTGGACGGTTTTTCCCGCTACATGTCAGAATAGTACATTACGCAGTACATTCGGAACTGCTTCATATCGGCAACTCGCCGGTAGCGGCACGTTCTTGTGAGCGCATGTCGCTACACCTACCCGGCCGGAGACACACGCTACAAGCACTACACCTTCTACCAAGATGACACCTTCCTCAACGCAAGCTAGGACGACGTCAAGACCTCGGCTACCTTGAGGGGGGGTGTTAGCACTAGCATCCGTTGCATAGTACTTATGTACAAGGTAGCTATTTGTCATTCTAGTACTTAATGTTATGCTATTAGCGGTACTCTATTCCCTTTGAGTGGCCGTCGGCCGGCCCTGCCGGTGCCTTCGCCGGCCGCCATCTCTCTCCTCCCACTTCTCTAGTCACCACAGCCGGCCCCCCTGTGGGGCCGGCACAACCTCCGTGTAACTATCCGTTCCCAACTCTAACAACCATCTCCCACGTAAAAAGGAGAAGAGCGTGTGTAAAGCGCCCGGCGCCACGCTCGCCCCACAAGGCTTTCAATCTCACCTAGCCTTCACCCTACCGATGCTCTTGACCGGATATACTTGTTTAAAACCGACCCGCGAAAAAACCTTCGACCAAGATGGCACCTTCCTCGACGCAAGCTAGGACGACGTCAAGACCTCGGCTACCTTGAGGGTGTGTGTTAGCACTAGTATTCCGTTGCCTAGTGCTTATGTACAAGTTAGTTATTTGCCATCCTAGTACTTAGTATTATGCTATTAGCGGTACTCTATTCCCTTTGAGTGGCCGTCGGCCGGCCCTGCCGGTGCCTTCGCCGGCCATCATCTCTCTCTTATCACTTTTGTAATCGCCACACCCGGCCCCCTTGAGGGGCCGGCACGATCTACGTGTAACTATCCGTTCCCGCTTTCGACAGACGAACGCCTCGACGGTGTCGACATGGCCCTTGCTCTTAGGATGGATCGCACGGGAGGGATCGCAACGGAAAACCGTCCAAAGCAGCGCGGTCGCAATGCTAATGGATACGGCCCGTCGGTGATATTGTGATATATATAGAGTGTCGGTGAGTTGCACAATCCGTATTAAACGACCTCCGCTATTAAAAACCACTCCGTGCGTGTTTGTTTTCTTGTGTGATGATTGAGCCGATGCCAATGGGGCGCAATTACCCCTTTTGATCTCTGCGTTTTCGGTCGTGTTTACGGTCATAATGTGTTATTCATGGTTGAGCTTTCTCAATGGAATGAGTGTGGTTGAGGCGAGGAGGAATGAAATATCAAGGACTACGAAAAACATATACGGATTTTATGGCTATAGAACACATGTGTTTCGTCAAGGGCGTTTGATCAACAAAATAAAACGCATACACCAGTGTTCATGTACCTTAGCCGCTTAGCGTCTACGACCGAGCAAAGCAAGTTTGATTGCAACATCCATATTGCGTCTCGAGGTAGCACTTCCTATGTTCACACTGCCCATGATTATTACCTCTTAACCTAGGAGGTTTGTGGTCGTCTCTCACCTTTATTTGGCATACGGACAGCTCTTTGAGGGCTTAGCAATATCTTTGGGTGCTCAACACTACTTGGATACGAGCTATAAAATAGTTCGTTCGCGTTCATCTCCGTGGTGAGCCACACGCCCGTATAAATAAAGGTGTACCTTCAACCCAATGAGTCAAATCACTTTCCCGTTTTCTTGGCGGTGATATGCAACGTGAGTTACTGCAACGTGTGTCCACTACCCTCCATGACAATCTCGGGTATTTTCTTGCCAAGATATGGTTCACTGTGGCTGTCATGTTGCGGTTGCGTGCTTCCACCCTGGCTTGTCTAACTTGTGGGTAACTTTTTGCTTTATTCGTGTTTGATGCCTGCATCATCTATCTTTCATATTTTCTAGAACTTTGCCACCATCCGCGAAAGATGTGTTTTTTCTAGACGTATGGATTGCCAACTACATTAACCCGTATGTACTAGAATAAAGTAAACCCGCCGCGTTACAGGTAAGAAGTAATCACATACACTCATTTGTTCATACCAGGATGGTATCAAATACAGGTGAAACACTTATTCTCACTACCCCCTTGCCACCCTTGCTCCCCTGGTTCCCACCCTTTTCTCCCTGTCCACGTCCATGTAGTGCGTCTTGTATTAATCGAATGTTCGGAGATGAGAAATAGAAATAGGTTTTTTCCTCTTTTCTTCGTTTTGCTTGGTGGCCTCCACTGCTTTTTCTTGTAAGAAATTTATTTTTATAAAAAAGAAATAGATTCCGCAAAAGGAAGCACTACATTATGCGCAAACCCAATAACAGATTAAAATAATGAAGGAATACATTAGTACCCGGGTATAAGCAATGATAGGGATTCCATCCATCCAACAGCCATCAATAAATAATTCCAGATCGACGACTACCCGTACCCGTACTCGTCGCAATAACTGTGACGTACCATGTTCCGCTTGCCCTGCCTCTGTTCGACCGTGCGAGACCATATATATTTTCAATTAAAAAACCCCGTACCCGTACCCTTACCCATACCCTACCGCCTGCATTGCTTGCCCGGCCTCCTTCCTTGTACAGGTACATGTACATTAAACAAAAGTTGTAAGTAGGATATTATATTACTCAGGCGGTGTCCACGGGTACCTGTACATGGTACCGTACGGTTTACCGCGTTACAGTTGAGCTCTCGGCAGCAGCGCGAAACACAACACACCGAGCCGGGAGCAGCGGTGACGGCCGCCAAGCGCGTGGCGGGCCACATTCGCGATCGATTGGTGGGTAGAATACTGGAAGTTGTTACTTGTCCAGGCTGCCGAGGGACGTAAAGGACTTCCGACTCCACTTGCTTCAGTACGTGAGTGCGGTTCTGTTAGTCTCTGTACAACTATTGGGTTACGATCCCAGTACAGACATCATTGATTCCGCCCGCCGGGTTTCAGCGCTTCAAACTCCCAAGAGGCACTGGGAATGGAACAGGGACGGAGCTTGATCCTGACTGTAATGCCTAGTTTTTCAGCCCAACGTGGCTACGGCGAAATGGTGGGAACGAGTGGCGGCAGAAATACTCGATGGACGGTATCCCTGATGCTATACGCCTCCGTCGTGCTTATTTCGGGACTCGGCGGCCTCCTGCAGCAAGCGACAGGAGCTCCTCCCATAGTGGGCGGAGCTGGCTACGCAGCCTACTTCGACCACCAGCGCGCCGACATTCTCGCGATGCGCTGGGTCGACCCTCCTCGTGACGGTGAGATTAAGCAGGCCGCCGTCACCTGCCGCCTGCCGCTGAGCTGCATTTTTTTATTGCCGGCGGTATATCCATTACAACAATTCGTGATGCGTCGTCGTCGTCGTCGATCTGTGCACCTGGCGGCGACGAATAAACTGCCCGTACTGATGATTAATCAATAGCCTGAGACATCATGTCAAATAATCAAATGTCACACGCGAGCATTCATCCGGCGGCACAGCGACGGTGAGCCTCGAAGCCAGCACGCGAACGAAACGAACCGCAGCACTACGTGTCCGTGGACGACAATATACCACAATAGCTGGGCGTCTTTCATTCCTGCTTAATACAGTGTGATGTTTTGGGGCTCCGCCTGTCCGCGCTCTCCGTAGTTGTTGCTCATGAAGCTGCGTTGCAGAACATTTTTTTGTTTTAACCCTCCCTTTTTTCATTCCTCTCACGCACCTGCCCTTCGCGCCGCTGAGGGTCGCTGTCCCTGTCGCTCGAGCAGGCACTACGGTAGGTTTATTCCGCCTATATGCACGTTATTATTGTCATCTGCGAAGTGCGAAAGGTTTTGTAAAACTCGTCAGGTTATTCTGAATACTATGAGAGACGCTTCACAGCACGGGTGGCGGTTCTTAAGCGTACCTGCGTGACGCCGTGCAGGGTGGGTAGGTGAGTTACTTAGTTGCTTGCTTATTGCTTGCTCACCTACAGCTTTGCGCCGTGAATCTGTTGCCCGTTTTCTGGTTGCTTTCTACGGCTTTTATTATTAGATATATTGATTGTTGTCGCTATGTTAATGAAAACATCGCATCATTAATATGGGTAATGACGACGCAATGTGATGGGTTTGGTGCTCACCGGGCCTGTTATTTCTTATTATTGGCGCAGGGCTGACCGTGGAGGCGTGGGTTCGGCTGGTGGACTGGCACATCACGCCCGCTCTCTTCAGCTACGCCGTCTACGACAGCTCCACCACCCCCGCGTATGACCAGGCCAACGAGCTCCAGCTCTACTTCACCCCCGACCAGCAGCAGTTCTTCCGGGCGACCTCGAGGGAGCGGTGCTACAGCGTTGAAAACGGGCAGGTGAGTTATCTCGTCGTCATCGCCATATCATTGTGCATCACAGCCATATATTATACGCACGAGCCTATTCTTGGCGCTCATATAATGTATTGTCCACGACGGTCCCTCCACTTTCGACAATTGTTGTGCATCTGTCCTTCTCATGGCACACATGCTATATTTGGCTTGTGCCTCAGCAGCACGTCACTTTATTAGCTAGCAGCATGTCTTTCTCCTATATGTGCTGCGGGACCCGTCCATGGCGGTGCGTGATCGTGTCAGCTTCGTATGCATTGCCGAAATGGAAATAATTCGCAAATGCATCATCATCTGCTTACTGAGTGCTGATGCGATGGTCCTTAAGGGCCCCACCTGATGCCTCTCCCTATGCATAGGCTCTACTATTTACAAGGTCTACAAGGACCTGGTTGATTTAACCCAACCTCTCCGAAAGTAGGGGCGCGCGGGTGTCAACTCATCCCATCCAGCTCAACACTGGTTTTATGGGGGATGTTTATGGGGGACGTTGACTGTGTACGTGGATGATAGCTGGGCTGATGGTTATAAATGTGGTTTCAACATGTTTTGGGATTATGTGCCTTCTAATTTAGCTTTTTCCTGTAAATGATCAGGAGATGATAATACATTGGATTATTATGTGCGTCTATGTCAGATAGTGTGTGTTTTGTGTGTGAAAAAGTGTGTGTGTGTGTGTGTGTGTGTGTGTGTGTGTGTGTGAGTATATGTGTGTGTGTATGTGTGAGTGTTTGTGACTGACGGCTGTGGGTTGGCTGTCCGTAATACATAACATGTTGATTTGCTTTCCCGCAAATTTGTCTAAGCAACGGTTAATTATATTGTTAAGAAAGTTTAAGGTCGACATGCGCAGGGTCTGCATTCCAAAGTTTCCCCACCCCGCCCGCGTTTTGGGACGACGACAAACATGGCATGTTAGTTATATGCCCTCCTTTATGTCTTTAAACAGAGGTAAATTGACACCTATTCGTTCAGGGCCAACCACCGCGAAGCGCGCTCGCATGTGTGTGCGTGTGAGAGTGAGAGAGAGTGGATATTTGTGTGTATGTGATTGAGAGAGAGAGAGAGGGTGGATGCTTGTGTGTACGTGTATATGTGTGTGTGTGTGTGTGTGTGTGTGTGTGTGTGTGTGTGTTTGTGCCCTGTGTGCGTGCGTGTGTTTGTATGTTTGTGTGTCTTGTTATGATAAGGTATAACGCGGTTGGGCTCAAGACGGGATGTTATATCAACATACCCCGGGGGGTTGTGCGGGAGGCGAGTAGGAGTGCGGTGTGGCAATGGCGGACGTCTGTCACGTGACATGGTGCTCTTCATGAATAATAGCTTACCACTGGTGACAATGTGATTCCAGGTGCTTCGCCCCAACTGCGTGATCGTGAAGCCGCGAGAGGGATGGACGCACGTCGCCACGACGTGGGACAGGTCCACCGGAGACGTTGCGTTCTATAAGAACGGCGAGCTCGCCTTCAAGTCGACCGAGATGGTTGAGGAGGGCGACGACCGGTTGACTTCTCCGCGGGCGGGGGGCGTGCTGGTGGTGGGTCAGGAAATGGACGGCTTCCTCTCTGACTTTGACGAGCGACAGAGCCTCGACGCCGTGCTGGACGAGTTCAGGATGTGGGACAGGCCACTCTCGGCCGCGGAGATTCAAACCAACATGCACAAGGTCATCCACACTGCCACTCAGCACAGTAACACTAGCACTGATGGCCTCCACCTGCTGTGGCAGTTCGACAGGTATGATTAACAGCTCATCCAAACGCTAAATTATTGGCCCATTCAATTACGAAACAGCAACTATGAATGTACTTACTTCTGCAGAAACTCCCACATTGTACTTTCTCATGCGTTGTGTGTGACACAATTTGGGATGTACGCAAGTGGGCGTGGTGATTGATGGCCCACTGTACTTCACGAGTGGAAGGGTTTGGTTGTTTTGCCGTTGCTGTGAGCGGGTATGTGAATATTTGTGCCTTGAGCAGATGCAGAATAGGCACATTTAGTTTATCAGTAGTGAGCATGGTTAATATTGGTGAGTTCATTTCGCAGTTTCGAAGATGCGCAGAGTGAGGAGGACATGAGCGGAAACGGCCACAATGCAATGGTCGGCGCGATGCCGTCGCTGAAGAACGAATTACTATACCTCACCAGCCGGGGGATTGTGAAGCCCACTCGACCGCTGAGGGTCGCTTCGCGGGCGCCGGTGTACGGGGGGACGGTCGTTGTTTTTGCCAGCGCGGATGCCCCAGCGATGTTGGTCCTGCCTGCCTTGGACCAGGAAGGACGACCGATGACCGCGGAGATCACCCGCGCTCCTTCCGCCGGATCCCTGTCATCTCCGATAGCAGACGGCGGGCTGCCCATAGCCACCGTTGATACCGGTGTTCCCCAATCCAGCGAGGGTGTGTTCAATCTGACGTATCAACTCTCGTCGCCGTGCGAGGGGTTGGATGTGGTCGATTCGTTTGAGTACAGCGTGGTTGCGGGCGGCGAGTTGGCAACGGCCACTGTTCTGATACACTGCTTGACAGTCGAGTCTCCCGAGTCGCAGCGGTTGGTGGACTCCTCCACTGGCAAACCGACCACGCATGAAATCGAGGAGGACCAGTCGACAGTGCTTATTCTCGGCGGTGTTGGAAGGGATGGGGAGCCGGTGACGGTGAACATCACGGCGCTCCCGGATCGCGGACAGCTGTATCAGGTGGAATTCGAGGACGAAGAGCAATTTTACAACTACGCGGATGTCGTTTATCCAGGAAGCGAGCCCATCACGGGAGATGGCGCTGCACGGCGGGTAACGAGCGATAGGGGAATTGTCGTGTACGTGCCTGAACTCGACAATGCGTATGAGACGTCGTTCAAGTACGTGCATCTGCTCGCCAGCGGGCACGTAAGCCCCGAGGCGGAGTATAAAATTCGAGTCACGCCGATGAACGACGCCCCTCAGCTCGAGTCAAGGACGTGGACGAGTGACGAGTCATCGCTGTATTCGGTCGGCGAGGGCGGCGAGGTGGAGATAAGCCTCACCGCGACCGACATCGACTCCTCGTTTTCGTCGGACATGGAATTCGCCGTCGTTAGTTGGCCAACTTTGGGCAAACTTTACCAAGAGGACGGCGTGACTCTGATCGAGGAGCGGAGCTACGTGCCACAGATTTCTGCATGGGGAGCTGCCATTCCGGCATACAGTGACCAGTGGGGGGCGTCTTTCTCCTCACAGTACAGCCATTGCAGCTGCTGCAACATCCAAAGGACCTGTCCGCATGATTGTGGATGTACAAACCCAAGCTGGCACGCCGAACAAGTAGGCGACGTCCCCATTCCCTTGCTTCGTTGTCGTCGAAATGGTGACGTGCTTGTGTTTGAGGCAGATTTACCACGTTATCCGCGATCATATGTAACTCCGCAACCGACGACTCTCGGAAGCGATACCTTCGAACTTCCATCTGCTTCATTTGCTATTGATATCCTTACTATCAGTTATTGGCTATTTCAATAAGGCTGGGGCGGGATTGGGTACAGGTTTGCAAGTGATGCCCAAGTGTTGTCATGTGTTTGCAATCTAGGCACTTGGTGAGCCGAATGCGTACCCCGTCTACGGCGACAACACGGCGGGATAGGAGCCATCTTCCGAGAACAGCGGCACAGACGAGTTCCTAACTGTGGAGTACCTCGACCCGGTTTACGTGTCGAAAGTGTCGATTTATGAGGTGTTCAACCCTGGCGCGGTGTGGCGTATCTCCAGCGCCGCGACGTACATGGGGAACGCGACGGAATGGTCGGTGCTGTGGGAGGGGGAGCCCGACCCGCTGGTGCCCAAGGACGCCCGAATATTCTCCCCGCCCCTCTGCTCCGACGTTTCAAAAAAAGCGAAGTACATACGAGTCCACCTGAACGCCTCTGCCGTCCTTGGCTGGTGCGCCCCACACTCGACAATCATTGTCGTTACTTGGAATTATTTTCGCTTACAGTAGAAGGGTCGAATGAGTAAAGCTGATATAGCGCTATGTCTATGCGACAGGCATATTGGTAATAATACTCGTGGCCGATCAATGCCAGTTGTGGTTGCTAATTTGGTTGCGAAAGTTGTATGAGATGACGGCTGTCTGCGCGCCATCATTGAATGTTTTCTTGAGCGCTCACTACTTGTTGCAGGCACGTTATTGACGCCATAAGCCTCCAGGGCTCATTCGAGTACCCTCCCGGCCGTGTGAGCAGCAAGGCAGGGAAGCTGGTTTATAAGCCGGAGCCCGGCGTGCACGTCACCGGGCAACGACGCGATCGCCTGCTTGTAACAGTTAGCGACTGTCTGGCGACTTCAGAGCCATCCAAGGTGGAGGTCGCTCTCACGGCTCCTGAGGTCACCGGCAGCATGGTCGATAATGATGACAAGTCGACAGCGGACGGCACAGCCTCCGCCTTTGCGCCCGCGCAAGTGGTTCAGGTCGCAATGTTTGACACAGCTGACGTCTCCGTTTCTGTCGATGTTTCTCAAGCTCGACAACACGCTCTCGCGGCGCTGGCTATCCTTGAGCCAGGCGAGAGCATTGGGGCAACCACTGTGGATATATTGCCACTGCCTGATATCTTCTCTTCTGGACCATCTGGTGATAACGTCATCGTCGTTAGGCAGCAGAACGGCACCGTTGTGTCGACTAACACGTCGACTCGCTTGACAGACGCAGAGCACCGATTCCGACTGCACCCTCCTGAGACAACGGGTTGGACGGGCTCGCACAATCTGACGTTCCGAGTTTGGGCGACGACCGCCGAAATCGTGCACCGCCTGGACATACAGCTGCAGCCCACTTGCCCTCCCGACGCTGGGGTGGACACATGCGCGCTTAACGCCTCCGACTGCGTCGTCCTTGCGCGCTCCACCTTTGATGCAGCTCAGTGGCGATGCGTGACGTCAAATAACCAGGGACTGTACCTCATCATCGGCGCCGTTATCGCGCTCCTGTCAATCATTGCTGCGGTGACTGCCCAACCATCGCCTGCTTTGTTCCGAATATCTCTCCTCATCTATCGTCCACTCAACGATGTATTGCATTAAAGCTCTCTCTTATTCTGCAATAACTCTATTGTCACCTTGTGCTTACTTGAGACACAATGTCTTACGAAAGATGCTAGGAAACTGACGCCGACTGTGTGTGCCTCTCGCAACCCAAACAGTTTCTTATCTGGCACAACAGGAAGTTGCGCATGCAAGTTCACGACCGCCATGAAGTACGACACCGACGCCGTGTTCTTGAACACTTCCTGAATCTTTCACAGATCTCGTATTGTCGTATTGCCGTTCTCAGTTGCTTTGATGCCGAGTGCCATGACTTGAATGACCCCTGGTATTTATTTGTTTCGCGTGGCAGGCGGAAAACGTCGAGATGGATTTGCAGAGCCCGCTGGCCAAGGTCATCGACTTTCTTCGGTGCTATCAGAAGCTCAGTAACAACCCGTGGTTGTTGCTGCTACGAAAGGGGCCGAGTATGAGCGAGGCCGCCTCGCTAGAACAGCTCGTCCTGAAAATGAGCGGACGGTTGGGTGCGATCGACCTGAAAGGGCAGCTGACGGCGCCGCAGCTCAAAAGGAATATGAGCCAAGAGATGATTCGTCACCTCATCCGCGAGTACGACAACACCGACGTGAGCAGCGGAGCGAGCTACGCGGGCAGCAGTATGTCGCACCGAGATTTTGAGGACGTCGGTAATGCGTCCGTCATCGGCCTCCTCGGGTCTAGCTTTTCGCACGGCCCGCAGGGAGACTACCAGAGACTCAGCACCCGGCGATTGAGCTGGGCGCAGGCGGGAGACAGTATGACGGAGTTGGCATCTAGCACGACAATCGAAGTTCGGACCGCTGGCAGCGATTTCTTCCTCGACACCATTACCGACCGTAGCGTCATGAAGAAGCTGCCTCAGCCGTTGGCCGCCATAATCAAGCCGATAGTACAGAACATGAAGCTTGATTCCGCGCTGGCTAAGGGCTCCATTCCCACCCTCATGCGGTTTATGATGGGTGTCGAGGAGGGCTACGCTGCGGATGGTTATCATTGCCTCATGCACGCGGTGGATGTCACAAATCGACTCGCGGCGATCCTGTTTCACAGCGGCATTGCCACGGCCGAGGACACTACAGACCACAAGAGGACGGTGCTCGCCGCTATCATCGCGGCAGGTGACACTCCCTCTATCTCTCTTACAGCTCGATGCTTGCTCGTGGCCAGTTTTCTTGACTGTCTCCTTGTTCTCTGCCTCGTGGCGCAGTTGTTCATGACTACAAACATCCACAAGTCAACAATGCTTACCTTGTTGAAGAGGTACGACCGCCGCGCGCAGCGCTCACAACCTCCCCTCAATTGATATTGTCATTGCTGCCTTAGTTTTCCGGTTCATGCAATAAGTGGTTAGGCATTTGCTGACGCGCCTCCCGAAATCTGGGCGATGAGCAGGAAAGCCCCATTTCGTTGGAGTTTAACGACTACGCAGTGTTGGAGATGTACAGCCTGCGCTCCTCTTACGAGCTGCTGACATCCACGCCGCTGTTGAACTTCACATCTTCGTGGAGCATCAGCGTTCGCAAGGCGTTCCGTAAGACGGTCATCAATGTGGTGCTGGGCACAGACATGGGGGGTCACTTCGACTTGGTGGGGCAGTTCACGACGACGGTGGGGCAGTCACCCAAGTTGGCTGACCTGCGAGGGGCGGAAAAGTGGCTGGCGATGGACACGAAAGAGAGGATGTTGACCTTGAAAATAGCGATGAAGGTGGCGGATATCGGGCACTGTTACACCCGCCTCGACCAGCACCAGGCGTGGGTGGGGCGACTCGCGGAGGAGTTCTTCAAACAGGGGGACAGCGAAAAGCGGAAGGGGAGGAAGCCGAGCCCCCTGATGGACCGCGACCTCCCAGGGTGAGCGCCGTCATAACCCGAGCTGAGCTTTCGTCATGGCACAGTAGCTCAGAGTCGCGCCAGCTGCCAATGTCTCAATGTCCCTTCAGACGTTCCGATCACAATTTACTGTGTTTACACCAATATGTATTTTTCATGATAATCGTTCACGTGGTGAATGTGTACATGGTCTGCCGCATGCGTAAACAGTCAAACGTGACCCGTTCCTGTGGAAGGTTTTATAGAGCTGCTGACCGATTTCGGAATGTCATCGCGTGTGATTTCTTTCGCAAATAGTTATTTATTTCTACGCATGTCACTCGGAAGTGCTGATAGAGTTGACGAAGTGTTTGCATCTCGGAAAATGTACGAGTCCTGACTTTCCGGCTCCGTCGCTGCTCGAATTTTGCCTCGGCTTGGTTTTGATCAGAGTGGCCGACGCCAACAACAACGTGGGGTTTTTCACCGTCATCGCATTACCGCTGCTCAACGCGTGGGTGGAGGTCTTTCCGGAGTGCCAAGAGCTGCTTGATCAGGTGCGGATGACCATTTAAACGCACTCGAGTTGCGCCACCTGAATGATGTGCTGCATGGCTCCTGACGGTATTCGCCACCGTTCCGGGCTCCCGGCCATAGGATACCTACGCCATCGATGACGAGGCTGACTTGCTTTTTGTGCACAGGCGAACCGCAACTTGGAGTTTTGGAAGCTGAACCTCAGGGTCGACAAGTGAAAGCCACGTGAACGGCGATCCAAAACCGGAAGCACACGGTGCCATCAAGAGCGGAGCGCATTCAATGAAGCAGACTTGTTGGTTTGACGCGGATGCCGTGATTATAGACTATAGATAGCAGAAAGTAGGAAATACTTGCAAAATGTACCGAGAAGCTGCCTCACGCCCCGACTAGGAGTGCTGCTAAGCACTGCCATCCAGGTTGTAGAACAGCATGGTATAGTATAGACGGACACCCCCGTGGGGTCCACGTCGGGTTGCCAGTGCCCGGTTTGAAGAATGCGAGGGTCGCACAGGCTCTGCTCCCCGCCCGGGAGATCCTGATGTGCTCTCTGTGCCCTAATTCACTACTTCTGGGTTGTATGGATATGGGAGACAAGTGTACCATTACGAGCGGTTGTAGTACTATTCCTTGAGGTGAATTTAGGTAGATTATCTATGCCGCACTCCATGAATGTCAAGACCGAGCCCTGCTGCCTCTTCTAACTATTCTGCATTTACATCAACCTTTGTCCCATGCATCGTTTGGTAATGGACATGAAGATGTTTCGGGTGCAGTTTTTGTGTGCGCGCCCGTGTGTGTGTGTGTGTGTGTGTGTGTGCGTGTGTGTGTGTGTGTGTGTGTGTGTGTGTGTGTGTGTGTGTGTGTGCGTGCGCGCGCGAGCACGCGGATGTGTGTGTATGTACACTCTTCCCATGGAGTCCGTTACTAGCGGCACGCATTTAATTACCCGCCACACACTTCCGCAATGGCCACGGAAATCAATTGGGGGATGAATTATGAAGTGCCATCAACACACCACTGCGCGTTTTGCACCGACTTGGACACCTCTATCTTGACGCCCGAGTTGGTGTGGGCACACGCGTTAGATTTTGCGACCCATATTCTGCGGCCCGAAATTCGTGCATGTGCACGTGATGCACGCCTCTATACGTAGCTCGGTACACGTGGTGTCGCGAACAACATCGAGAGTACTCAACAATGAGGATTTACACAACCGCACTAGTATCCGCCGAGTATGTCGCGCCCAGTCACGTAGAGAGCGGCGACACCGAGAATGGCATGTCGTATGCACTTTGTTTTCTTGCTCCGTGTCCGGAAATGCAACCAAGGAGCACGAGCGATGGGCCTATTGGGTGCGAGGGGCGGTTGACTTTTAGTGTAAGCACCCTAGCGTGCGGGTCGCTTGCGTGTGAAGCTTGCGCATCGCAAAGCGTGAAATATGGGGGAAGGGGGCTGCCAAAGTACCCTGACCTAGGCTGCTATTTGACACATGCACGGCAAATGGCACGGCACCAACCCGTCGTGAGACATCAAATGGGCAACGCGTGGATAGGAGCAATCTAGAGAGTTTATGGCGCCCGCCAGCGGCACATCGGGCGGCGGCCCTTGATGGACGTGCGCTCGCATGCCCTTCGCTCTGCACCCCCTCCCATCCCCGTGGTGTGCGTTGGAAAGCCCGTAGCCGTGCTAGGCTTGGTAGGGTAGTGGGCTAAGAGGGCCGGAGTGCGATCCGCGCGATCCGCAAGTCTCGAGAAAGCCATATACAGAGGGCTTTAAAAATTATGTACTCTACCGGCGCCAAGATTTCCGACCCACCCCATGCGATATGTTTTCGTCACCGGATATTTCTCATATGCCGTCAAACTTGGGGGTGTGGGGTATATATTTTATGAGCGTGTGGAGGCAAGGAGGGTACGGCCGGATCTGCGGTGGGTTGCGTTGTTGGAGTTGGCGGCGGATATCCGGTATGCAACGCTAGAGTATGGCGCTCGCTAGCCGTGGATTGACCATATGATTGTCGAGCCTCCCCAAGGGGTAAGGTACGACGTGGGGCAGGCAAGAGGACAGTCACAGTCGGAGAAGCGACTCGGTTTGGCGGCGAGGATCTTTGTGATCATCCACAGCCGGGAAGCCATGTACATAGGGCTTTTGGAAAGTGAATAATGTCCGTATCCGGCGTAACGACATCTAAACATGCCCTACCCCACGGATCTCCCTTAACTCCCCCAACGTAGATCGAAAACGTTTGCAAGGATACGAGGGTGGATACCGTCATGCTTACGAGTGATACTACGGGTGGGTCCATTGTTCTTTTGGGGGATGCGAGGACGGTACGTGCGTACTTACAACGCCGGATCTAAGGCAGCAAGTGGGGAAGCAACACCAGGGCAAGGCGCTCATTGACTGCCGACTTAAGTCGCTTAGCTGCACCTCCGTGGAGGAGGAGTTCGCCTAGGCGACAAGGAGGACTGTCACGACGGGGGGAGCGGCATTTTGAACCTCACGTCACGAACGGTTTTGAATTATTTCCGCTCACCGCGGCCCGTTGGATCCGGCTACGGTGACCCACTCTCCCTCTTTCGATACTCATTGACGCTCGACATACATAATATTAGAAAGTGTGGGCCCATGTTAGCGCAGAGGCCCACACTCAAAACATAGGTGCGTGTTAGATGCGCGAACGGAGGGGGGAGGGTATGGGTGTTGGACCGACTGTCCGACTAGTACTCGGATACTAGCACAAAAATTGCGAGGGACATGACTGGAAGAAAGACTTTTGCGCGGAGGCTCCAACGTTAGCATTTTTGTCTAGCTGTTTGAGGCCCTCCCGTATGTCCAAGAGGCAAAGGAGGTCCCCGACTAGGTGGTGCAGCGTCGTGAGGAGCGGCGATGGCCTTGGGGCGGGGCGTACGGGATGCGACTGCGGGATCGACGAGCGACTACATTAGGGTTTTATGCTACCCTTTCCCCTCCTACCTCCGGCAAGACCGGAGTCATGCGGGAGCTAGATTAGGCTTATCTGTCGCCCGCCCTCTTGAACGCCGATCGGCCTAGGGAGGTCGGCACTCCGGTTCGGTGGGAGCGGGCCTTGCATCGTGAAGGTCGAGCAACAACTTCATTTTGCATTCTTGACAAGCATATTTGTTTTCATGTATGTATTTTCGTGAATACTAATTATTTCTGTGTTTACCGATCAGGCGGGGGGGGGGGGGGGGGGGGGGGGGGCTGAGGCAGTTACTGGGCGCATAACATATACATGTGCGCATAACATTGGGCGCATAACATATACGTGTGCGTCTTACTCAAGCAAGCACTTGTTAGCGAAGAGGCGGCGCATCGTCTGACGACGGATTATTTTCGTCATCATTACATGCAGGTTCCAAGTAGTAGAGATGTCCTTCCTCGATGACATCCTAGCTCGACATCCAGTTTCAAGCCTGCTCGCCAGAAAAGAATAGCGGCATAGTAGCCATAGCGACAGGTATGAACTCAGAAAGTCAGACGGCAGCAGCGCGATTGAGGGATTATTAATGATCTGGATGAGAACTACCTGTACCCGTACAGATGTGAATTCCAAAATCCGTGCGATCATTATTCGTCCGCGTCGCCGACTTTATTCTACTTGCTGCATTTCATATGGGCTGACACTAAGCAGGCTCCGAAGATAATCCGCCAATCATCGTTATTTACACTTTTTTTCCCTTGTGTCATATCCCCACGAGCCGCAGTGGGATGTACCCGTAGCGCAAAAGCACAGCAGCAGACACATGCAAAAAACGGATGAATAAAACGACCAACAACGCAGCAGTAAAACACAAAGCCGACAAGTTTCAAGGACTTCATCAATAACGCACGAGACTTCGCCCTTGCTGTTTACATTCAAAGCATATCTCCCACGAAGCTATCACATCGTTTTTGTGGCCCGTCATTGGAGTGTGCTCCGCGCTCTACGCGACGCGTCGACGCACCACAAAACATTCGACCATAACACAATAGTTTATTCACTTTCAGGTAAGAGCTGGTTAAATGTCTGGTGATCAAGACGGCCAGCACCGCAGCACATTGTCTTCAGGGAATGGGGGGAGCTGGGGAGGTGGCGACGATATAGGACGAGTACACCGACAAAGCAGGTTTGCCCTACCGACAAAGCAGGTTTGCCCTTTCGTTTTCACCGCCAGGTCGATGACCAATGGAGGCGTGGACGAGGAGAAGAGGGTCTCTTCCGGGGCAGCTGTGCCGGTCGAAGGGGTCCACTGTCGGGTCCCTTCCTCCACGGAGAGCGGAGCGGTGGATAGCGATAAAGATATCAACGGACCGAATGCGGAATTCATCTACTATGCTGCGCCGCTTGTGACAAAGCGCGAACTGCGGCTAGGATTTTACGGCTACGAGGTAGCGCTAACATCGTACGCCACGGTGGTGATCACGCTCTTCCTGCCGCTGCTTCTGAACGACCTCGCGTCTAGATTTGCGGTGGAGCAGGCGGGCGCAGACCTACCACCCGACTGCTCGTCAGATGAAGGTTCGAATAGTCGCCACTTGCACTACTTCAATTATGTAACATCAATATCTTTTCTCGGTATATTTGCGCGCAAGCTCGGAAACTCAACTCCGGTGTATCAGGCGACAGTGATATGATTTTGTATCATAGCCATAACATGAGGTCGAAATGATCGACTGTACTGCTATGCAATATCGGAACTGGGCGCAGGTCTGACGGGAGACTGCCTCGTCTGCATACCCGGCGACGGAATGCACCATCTGCTGAACAATGGCACAGCGGTAACGTACGCGACTCCAAAGGTAAGCTCAACATTAATCATCCCGTCCTCAGTTGTACCTGTAATCGACACCCCTTCAAGCACGGCCGCGCAGAGCCTTCGGCCTGCCCGGTGAAGAAGTGCACCTGTCGACCAGTTCGTGCGACGGACGCGCGACGTCATCGACGACGACACAGTTATGTTGGCCATCCTGTGGATGCATGGGAATAAATGAAACGCCGTCCGCCGTCCGCAGGTGGAAATGGGCGCCATTTCAATCGACCCCGTGTCGTACGCGAGCTTCTGCATATCCATGAGCATTCTGTCCCAGGTGAGACGAGCCGTTGACGCACAGCAGTGATGATATCGACATAAAATATTTCGTTGCCATCTTCCTGCAATTTGCGGAGAGTAGTCGGTCAAAGGAGAAGGCCACAGCGACGTGCCTCAAGCCAGGTCACATTTTATTGCTTTGTCCAAATTCTCAAACAATGTTGAATGGCATTGCACAGGTCTTTGCTTTTATCATGTTCGGCAGCCTGGCAGACTACGGCCGTTACCGCCGCAGACTACTCCACGCCGCTTCCGCCACTGGCGCGCTGGCCTGCCTGGGCTGTGCCTTTGTCTACTCGCCGAGACTCTACTGGGTCGGCGGCCTCCTCACCGTGGTACACAGCCTCCCCAAACTGCACCAGTATAACCCTAACACACTCGTGTTCACCAGCTCGTTTCGCCAATACCTCCTCCTATTCTCGCGTGTGCTATCCTATCCAGGTCAGCAACACCTTCTTTGGGCTTGCTGTGGTGTACTACAACTCTTACCTACCACTGCTGGCGGATGCCACACAACGCGTGCGCGATGCAAGAGGCAGAGCCTCCATGGACGACTACCACGAAGTTCGAGACAAGGTGTGTGTATGTATGTGTGTGTGTGGCTGTGCGTGTGTGCGAGGAGGATGTTTGTGTTTGTGTGTGTGAGTGGTTAGGGGACATGTTTGTCGAGGCTACCTTTGCATGTGTGTGTTATGATGCATGTGTCATGATTCTTCGGCGAATTGTGTGTGAATCTACCAAAGGAATAGAAATGTTTGCTGATGTGCTCATGTGAGTCTGCGTGCATGTGTTTCAGTATTCATGTTTCGATTTACATTCCATTTTATTGTGTGCGAGTCTGCATCTTTGTACGCATGTGTGTGTGTGTGTGTATGTATGTGCGTGTGTGTGTGTGAGAGAGAGAGAGAGAGAGAGAGTGAGCGATTGTGTGTGTGTGTGTGAGAGAGAGAGAGAGAGAGAGAGAGTGAGCGATTGTGTGTGAACGATTATTTTGTGTGTTTGCAATATTTTGTGAGCGGGAGTGTGTGTATGTGTGACAAAGTGAGCGAGTGTGTGTTTATGTGTGAACAAGAGTGTGTTTGTGATATTTTGCGAGCGGGAGAGTGTGTGTATGTGTGGACGAGAGTGTGTAATTGCGCGAACGGGAGTGTGTAATTGCGGATGTGCGTGCGTGCGAATCAGCGTCTTTACGTGTGTCAACGCATCTGGGAATATGTGTGTTTTAGTGTTTGCGTGTGTGAACGGGTCTGGGAATGTCTGTTTAAGGATTTTTGTGCTTAAAAACCCCAAACGAGAGAGAGAGAGAGAGAGAGAGTGTGTGTGTGTGTGTGTGTGTGTGAACGGAAGTGTTTGCGTGCACGTGTGTGTGTCTATCTGTATGTGTTGTGTGTGTCCCTTTGTGTGTGAATTAGTGTGATTGTGTGTGTTTCAACGGGTGTGTGTGTGTCTTAACGGGAGCGTGCGTGTCTATGTGTGTGTGTGTGTGTGTGAATTGGAGTTTGTTTGTGTAAACGAGTGTATGAGTGAGTGATTCTCTCTGTGTGTGTGTGTGAGAGAGAGAGTGTGTGTTAGTGTGTGTGTTGTGATAGGTTTGTGTGATTATGGGTCTGGGTTACATGTTTGATGTCAAAGCACGAGTGTGGTGGTGCTGAGGGGCTGCCTGGGTCGCTTTTTAGGTGGAGAACACGTACAGCAGCTACGCGCTGATGTCGGGGGCGACGGGCGGGGTGGTGCTGATGGGGGTGTGCCTGGGACTGACCACCGCGCTGCGCGACGTTCTACCCACAAACCTGGTTTACCAAATATTTGTGGGCGGCTGCGGCCTGTGGTGGCTCGCGGTGGGCGCGTTCGCAATCCAACAGTTTCAGAGCCGACCTGGGCCGCCGCTGGAAACCACCGGCTGCGGCGCTCTGCTGCTGGGCGCCTCCCATTTTTACGACGGCTTGAGGACAGCCTGGCGCCACCGACACACACTCCGTATGGTAGCCCTCTTCTTCTTTTACAGCGACGCCTTCAGCACGGTTGCCACAATGGGCGTCTTGTTTGCGCAGCAAGAGCTGTGCATGTCGGCGATGGAGCTCGCCACCTTATCACTCATCATCCCCATCACCTCTGTCCTCGGTTACTTTTGTCTGCTGAAGACGCAGCACTTGCTCCACCTGAGGTCCAAGACCATGCTCCTGTTCTCGCTCTACCTCACCGCCGTGCTGCTGCTCTGGGGCTGCCTCGGTTTTGCGCTCCCCAACCTTGGCCTACGTAACAAATGGGAGATCTACCTCTTTGGGGCCGTTTACGGTGTGTCCGTCGCCGGCGTGACGAGCTACAGTCGCACCGTCTACGCGGATCTCATCCCGCCCGGCCACGAGGCCCAGATGTTCAGCCTGTTTCAGATCAGCGACAAGGGCTCCTCGTGGCTGGGGCCGCTCGTGACGGCCGTCATCGTGCAGTACACGGGCAGTCTCCGGATGTCGCTCGTCTACCTGTTGATCATGCTGGTGCTGCCCACCGTTCTGCTCCAGATCTTGGTCGACCACACGCAGGGCATGATCGACGTGGGCCGGATTCCTGCCGTTGCGTCCGAAGGGGAGACGGAGTCGGCCCCTTCCAGCGTTAAAGCCTTAGACGAAAGCTATCGCGTGGAACACACGGAGGAGAGTAGCGACAGTGGAGGGAATATCTCGTGAGCAGGAAACGCAAGTAGCCCTAAGTGGTCGGTGTGACATGTAACATAACATTTACAAGCACAAGCACACATTTCGTTTCGACTTTCGTGTCGACTGCCGAGAAGTGCCCTACGGGAACCTGTATCGCTATTTGTAGCAGCATTTAATCATCTTTGTTGTACACGTACCTACTGTGGAAGGTGCAAGAGGGCTGAGATTGGAAGTGAACGTGAGCGAAGGAACGGTTACAAGTTCCACACTCGTGTGGCGGGACGGGGAAGCAGCCAGGTCAGGCGCAAGGCAGCAGGTAGAGGAGCGTGGCTGCCGGCAAGTGTTGGTTTTGCTCCTTTTGGTTTGGAACGGCGAGGCAGTCTTGGGTCGTGACGGTTCGTATGCCTGGAACAGCGGACAGGAGGCAGAGTCTGCATCACACGTAGTACGGCTGGTTAGTACCCGTGAGAGATATACAAAAACGTACAATGAAAGGTAGGACATCCAAATAAACATCTCATCTTTCGCGGATGGTGGCTAAGTTCATCTAAGAACCGGCCTTAAACTGTGTACATGGCAAATTATTTATCTAAACACCCCTCCTCAACCCGAATGTACAGGTACCGGAAAGTGCCGTAGGCAGAATATTTGTTCGTTCTACGCCGGAGGGGGGTGCGTTCGCTGCTGGCGTAACTATAAATCGGTTACAAGAAGAACAAGATGAGAACGGACAGGGAAAGTGGGACATTGCTTACAAGAAGAACCAGATGAGCACGGACAGGGAAAGTGGGAGGGGAAACAAGAGGGCAAGAGTGACAAGAGGATCACGGAATCCAAAGCACAGCAAAAGGAAAGCACTACATTGTGCACAAACCTAGCAGATTAAACTAAGGAAACTCTTAAGCCACGCCGAGAATGCAACACGTGGAGGCGACAAGCGGCGCCTCACGCGCCGCTCGAGGAAGCACGGGGACGCTTGCGGCCCATGGCGCGGGTGAAGAGCGCCGTGGCTGGAGAAGGCATCCCAGCCGAGGAAGAAGCGGCCTCCGTGCCGTCCGCAGCGGCGGACAAACCGCGCAAGACGTTGTCCGCGTGAGCAACATGGACGGCGAGAGAGACCTTTCGACGCCAGGAGGCCAACAACTTGCCCACGTGCATCCCTTTAGATGCGGCTGCCTGCTTGGCTAGCTCCGTCAAGAAAGCCGTGGCGTGGCCGCCAAGAGTACCAAATTCCGTGACTGCAAAGAGAATGAAGCGGATGTCGGGGCGACTCCTCAACCCCTCCGAGTACTTCTCGAACTTGGTCTTCTCAGCATGGCGGAGAGCGACTTCGGGTGACGGGGGGCTAGACACGCCGAACAAACCGGAAACCACGGCATCAAGGGCAAGTTTTGAGCCTCGGATGCCGTGATAGTGCAAGACACCCACATCCGCGGGGAGACCGTCGTTGCCGCTGGGGAGTTGAACTAACATCGTGGGATCTGTGAGAACCTCGACGCCAACCCCGAGTGCGCCACGAACCTCGGAGATGATTTCCGCAAGGGCCGTCACTAACCAAGAGTGAGCGGTGTGGACCGAAGCATCTCCGCCGCAACGAGCCAAATGGTCCGCAAGAGCAGTGGCCCACGCATCGTCCGACATGTCAACACCCGCCGACGAGAACGCACCCCGCATAGCTTGAACCGAGAGATGGCAAGAAGCACAAGCAATGGGGGAGCGTAGAGAAGAGAGGATGCGAGATGAGGGTAGGCCGAAGATGCGACACACCGCGACGCGGAAAATTGCGTCGTAGTGCTCAAGGAATTTGTCACGGAGCTCGCCCAGGCGACCCGAAGTAGGCGGGTCCGAAGCCAAAAATGCAAGGGCGCCGTGGCCGAGACGAGATAGAAAACGCCTAGACTCCGGCCGAGCGCGGTTGGAAAACGTGGGAGCGAGCTTCGCGAAGCGAAACAAGTTGACGCGCTCACTGATGTCGGCTTGTAGCTTTGGAAAGATGTCCGTGGCAAACGCAGAAAGAGGGACGCGCGAGGGTAGGCCATCAAGGGACTGGGCAATCTGCTCGTTGTTTGATCGGGCTTGCTTCGGCAACGCAGCCGGCGCGAGCCACCGTTGGACGTTTCGGGGGGAGCATCGCTAAGGCTGTGGTTATCAAGGGTTCAGACTCGGCGAGAGCGTGAGAACCGCACGCAGCGTCCAAGCGCGCCCACGACGAAGCGAGTTCTAACGACCACATGGGTTCGTTATCGCCGTCGTCTCCGTCCGGTGTACCAAGCCTACGGGATACCGCTGTGCTCATAGCACTCGCTAACCGTCCATACATGGTCGGCTCCATTGGAACATCGTCTCGGGAATCCCCGCGCACGCGAGCGTCTTGTGTTGTAAGGAAACGAATAGCTGAGCCCACTGCCAAACCGGCCGCTCCGACATGGGCCGCATCCGCCAAGGCAGCCAAATCCCCCACCCCCATGCCACCGAAACGTATGGGAATAGACATCTCGAAGCGAGTGTTGCTGGGTAGGCTAGCTGCGGGAAGGCCCAATATCACAGCCGCCACATCTAGGGTGGCATTGTCAGCGCGCTTGAGGAATGTTACGACGGTGTCACCGTAGCCCTCACCCCTGCCAAGACCTCGGGGGACTGTACGGGCAAAGTGTCCGAAGCGGCGGTTGCAATGTTGATGGATACAAAGCGCAGTGTGAGTGTGCCGGTGAGCCGCTAGACCCCTTAGACGTTCGCCGTAGGCCTCATACTTACTTAGGGCCGTTTCGAACACATCTCGAGCAAAATCGGATGTACCCATTGGCCCCCCCAATACTTTCGTCCCTTCCGTGGAGACATTTACTCCCCGCATGATGTGGCCGTCGGGTAAGTTATCGAAAGCAACACCGACACCCAAAGGGGAATACGAACAGTTTTTGCGGATGGTTACTGTGAGGCCAACGCTAGCATACGCCTCCGGCATAGCGTCGCCAATAGCCACGAGAGACGCATGGGGTCCCAAGAAGTGACCATCATCAGAATAACAGCATACAACGGATTCGTTCGGGGCAATCGCAGCCAACTGTTTGTATACCCGGGAGGCAACTATTGCGAAGAACATGGCCCCGATAACGCAACCTTGATGGATTCCACGGGTACTCGGGATGCGCATGGCCGGGCCGTGAGCATTTGATGAGTCGTAAACGTACAAGGTAGATGGACGGCCATGCAACATAGTAGCGACGCGGAGCAACGGTCGAAGCGCGGGATTTGCTGACAACTCCTCAAACAAGGGACGCCGCAAGAACTCGTTGAACGCGTTGGATGCGTCGCCTTGCATGTCCGCCCAGTCCGGTGAAGCGTCAAGCGCGGCTCGAACCATGAATTGTACGATCTCAGCCCCGCCGCGGACGCCGACCCCAAATTGGTGCCGAGCAGCCAACCATTGAGACACTCCGTCACCAATTACGGCGAGAAGCGCGCGATTCGCAAAACGAACTAGAACGGAGCCAATTCCAATCGGGCGCAGCGTCCCCTTTTGGTCGCGAAGTTCTTGCTCTTGTGCGCGTCGTTGTTCGGGATCAAGCTTGTCTAGCGGGATAAGTGTGGCAGAGGCGAGGAATGAGGCAACGCCTGGTGGAACTTCTGCATTCACGATGGCTTCGGCTAAACCGGTGAGAGTGCAAGGGGTACCCAACGCGCGAAGAGCTTCAAACCTCCAACCGTCGACGTGAGGACTAGACTTTCGAGGGCATCTAGCAACGACCTCCATGATATCAACTTCCGAAGCACGGAGTTTGATACGAGGGAGGGACAAGGGATCCGGCAACACGTCCGCGAGGTCGTCATCGTCTTGTGGGTGCAACCGTGATAATTCCTCGTGCACCCCGCGACCACTTGCAACGGGGTTGGAGCTTAGGGCCTCCATGGCACGACGGTACTCCCCATCCGCAGCTAGATTAGCCGCCCGGTGGGCGACCTTGGCCGAGACGCCGTTATGAAAGGGTTGCGAAGGGGAGATGGGGTCGGTACCGGCCCTGGGAAGTGAGGTAGGTGGCGATGCCCGCCCGTTGGTAAGGGATGCGTGAGCGCGAGCGGCGGAAAACAATGTATCGAGATCTGCTGACGCCCAATGGGCTAAGCGGTTGTCACGGTAATCAGCGACTGGGTCAGGGGGCAGATGCCCCGCGGAAGTGAAATCAGCCATGGGGCGCAAAACTAAGCGCGGAAATAAAAGCAACGCCGCCCAAGCCGCTTCCGCGGAAGCCCCTTGGCTAGCCCTACTGCGGAAAGACAAAACGCAACCGACGAGCTCCTCGAAGACCGGCTTGACGAGGCGTACCACCGAAGGGGGGACGCCGTTCGAGGACGTACTAGATCGGAAAGAAAGGAGGTAGGACTCGAAGAAGGCTTTGGAGTTCTCCCCACCAGTGGCCCCATGGTCAAGACACCATTGGACGGCGGGGGTCAAGGACTGGGGATGCGGCGGGGACGGCCGACCGCGCGGAAGCGAAGCACCGCATGCCGGCGGTTGAGAGGGCGTAGAAGTACGGTGAGAGCAAGAATGTTGGTGTCTACTAAGGCCACCGCTCCGAAAGTATCGTCCGCAAAAAGTGCACGGCGCGAGAAGGTGGCGATCGGCATCCACAACTGGGCAATTGTCGGGCGCAAAAGTGCACGTTGTCGCGGGGAAATTTAGGTGGGCGCATAGCGCTTGAAGGGTCGGGAACGACGCGGAGCAACTAACGCACCTCAAAGGAGCGGGGGAGCGCATTGTGGGAGTGGGGGGTAAAAACCGTGACGGAGTACTTCCAGGTCGTAAGGCATGCGAAGGCGCTTGAGCATTAGGTGATGATGTCGGAAGGTCACCCGGAGCGGGGGCCATAGGGCGCGACCCGGCCCCGCCGCCGGGCGACCGGCCTAGAGGTGGATTTGGAGGACGCCGATGACTATGTCCCGGCCGGGTCGCCGCGGCGGCCATCCGGGGTGGCACGTGTGTCGCGTCTTAAAATAAGTAGAGCACGCGGGGTCGAAGAAGGGGGGGGGGGGGGGGTATGTGGCTTGGACTATACCGGAAGTCGCCCGAGGTGGCGCTGTGGCGTGCCTTGGAGGGAAGATTCTCCGCCGTCGTGGTGGGCTCCTCGATGCCGGTCCGTCGCGCCTCTACCCTCGCGGTGCTTGTAGTGGAGAGCCTTGGAGCCCGCGATGGAGATGCTCAAGAAAAGAGCAAAGAAGCTATTTGGTACCCGTGTACCAACCGCCGCAAGAGTCGGATGGAAACTCCGTCATACAACGCCGTATCGTAGGTAGTGAGGCGCCCAGCGATAAAGGATGACCTTGCAAATAGCGGGCTCCGAGTACGGGTAGCGATTAGAATGAACTTAGCGGGCTGAGAGCAGTACTGACGTTGCAGTACCCGTACACAGATAGCGATGACGCGTGCCGATGCCTTGAGCCTTGCTGAAGGGGATGACCACGCGCGGGCGAAAGTTGTAGCGGTACCGGTAGCGGCCAAGGGTCTCGAGGATGCCGATAATAGGGGCGGTACGGGTAGTTGTACCCGGTCACGGGTCGAGCGACGAATAAAAGATCCCGGGAGGGTCACGCTGGCGATGGTACAAATAAAACGCACCGGAGCCGCCGACGGCGAGTGACCGCGGACGATAAAAAGGAGAACTTTATGTATAGGTACCGCGCGATGCCACACCGTAGGAGAGCGCCGAGACAAAAGCAAACACGAATAGGCGGGCAGGCGTCACGCTCACCGCTACCAAGTTCCGTGCTCGCGGGCTCCCGACCCAAGCTCAGCCGCACATGCGCATGCGGTGGCGGCGGAGGCCACCAAGCAGATTATCTCCATGTTTTGGGTACAGGGAAAGTGGGAGGGGAAACAAAAGGCAAGAGTTTGCTGGCGTTGCTACATCCGTAGTGTACACTACAAGCTTGCTTATTGCACAGCAGATATCCGGGAATTATTACCACGGGTACTGCTTCCGTATATATGACATGATCACATACTACGGGTATTATTAGACCTTTACGTACAGATACAATATGAACTTACAAGCTGTCATCAGCTGTCATGCACTGTTTCTCTTATCATCAACACTAACAGCTTTAGCACAGCCAGCAGCTCCATGCATTGGAGCCATGATAGCACCATAGACGATTGGATTAATCATAGTCGCCACACTGTGGCTATTGTAACCATTATCCCCGTCACTCTCACTTTCAGTCTCAACCTTTACCTCCAATAGGTTATGGGCCCTCCAACAAAGCAACTCAGCTAGATTGTCGAAGTCTTCAGAAATTGTGCAACTAGCTATGTTCCGTTTCCACATCTTCATAAGCATTACGTAGTGACTGAAATTGTGATTTAGAATCATCGAACACCTCGATCAATACTTCCTTCCCGGATTTCTTTATCTCATGCATTGACTTTACCACATCGTGCTAGCTTTCGGACAATTCGTTTCGGCGCTATAGATCACTGCGAAATATCAGTTATCAAGGTCAATAATAAGCGACCATTCCCGATCTCATTCCTCAATCTGTGACAACCTAGTCTCACTGGCCGTGACAAGACCTGGACAAATCTTGTTCACTATAATTTTCATTACAATAATAAAAGAAACGCTACATCAACAATTAGCTTCGAAACTAAGCCGCGGAACACGAGCGATGACAATCATCTAGCCAAAACACCTCTCGACGACGAACAACAACTGTGCCTTCGCCACCTGCACCTTCTCATGAATATAATCAAGAAACCATGCTCATGGCCCTAATGGAACGTCTTGCTCTTTCGAATCAACCGACCGAGACAACAGTCGACGTCAACAAGGCTCCACGCATGGAAGTCAATCCTACACGGTCCGACATGATTGCATGGGCACAGTCATTCAAGGACTTCAGCCGCTCTCATCGTCTTGACGTAGCGCTGAAAGGTGGAGGTACTCAGGGGAACCATCGTGACTTACTCCATTGCCTATCTACGGCAAGTCGACCATGTCGGGCAGCCTACACAGAGATTGAACGCGCCCTCCCAATCAATGTTTTAGACGATGGCGACAAAGTCAAAGACAGTGAACATGGCACAACGGCGTGGAAAAGCATCGCTACATGGATAAATCTAGAAGAAAACAGAGCGACATGCCTGGCGAGTGCGGTCCTGACTTCGAAAAAACAACTTCCTTACAGAATATTATAGAATTCATTAATGGGAAGGATGTGGCGTGGTGTACCTTAATGCGCCTTAATCGAGAGTGCACAGACGCGCTTTTCATTTACCATCCCGTGCTTCCTCACATTGACGTTACTGCCTACCCTGACTTGAAGAGTTTTATTCGTAGGCTCATGCGCATCCATCGTGACGAAACTTGGCTAGAAGTCCGAAAGATGATTGCCAATGACCCGGCGGCAAAAAAGAGATGACCATGCTGACTAGCAGCAGCTCCCCGTTGCTTTTATAGCAAAACCAACTCCGACTTGCGATCAGCCACCCGGAGCTCATCCTCCGCCCCTTGAAGAGCCTTGTGCACGATGTGGCAAACGCAACCGTTCTCAAGCACGGTGTTGGCAATATCGTCACAATAATGGTAGCGTTACTTCTGGAACACCCCCAATGGCCTGCCCCATACGTCCTTATCAGCGAACTACTCCGGAGCAATCCAGTGGATTTTACCACATGTTTAAGCCAATGTTCCGCACTCGACCCCCTCGGAGCCACAGGTCATGCTCTCAGTTGGTCAACTTGTTGGCTATGTTGCATTTGAGGATTTTTTGTTTTGCTACAACGACACCTACGCTTATCGACCCGGACTGCCCTCAAGCCGGTTACCAATTTCCACCTATGACTTTTCATGAACTTGGACCAATTACTTCTTCCTCTGAAATTTTTAACCCACAGTTTAATCCATCGGCGTTCATTGCCCTCGGCTTACCAAAGGACGAAGAAAATGTATACCATGGATCAAGCTACCGAGACTTGCCACTGGATACGGAAATGATAACTGAGGACTTGCCTTTATATGAGGACGATGACCACCTACATTACCCATATGAGCAACTATTACCGGACCTAACTTGGGACTAGAGCATTGTACCTACGGGTTCAAGTCGGGGTCCGATTGACGCTGCTAGCAGCATGCTAAGTATGTTGATCTTCAGTTTCCGGTTGGGTTCATACATGTTTCGCCGAATTCTCCTCTATATGCTTCGACGTTCTCCATTTCTAATCCCAACAATGTGGACATGTGCTTTGTCACCATACGAGACATCCACGTTCTTCCCATGCATAAACATGCCAACCACTGAGTCTGTGTATGCTCTTGAGGTATTATCTTTGTCCTTTACGGCCATCTACAAACATGTGGCACCATTGGTCTCCTATCGTGGTGTAGCATGAACCATAGGGGGGAGTGTATTGCGACGCACGGTTGCGTATCAAAGTGCAAGAGAACAAAGTACTGATACCTTGCTCGACTACTAGAGTCGATGAGCTGAGCGCGAAAGCAAAGATTGTTGGTGCTCGGGGATCGCACCGGCTTAACAAGGGTTACCACTCGCTAGTGTCTTGCTAGAGCTGACAATTGGTGACAGTTGTTTAGTTGGTTGGTCGCGCCACCCTTCCCGTAGAGCATCGTTGTCTTGGAGGTGTGGCGCGCCGCTAATTACGTTGCTTATAACCGTAAGGGCTACTATCCCGTCTTGAAATTGAAATTGAAATTATTTACAACATGTACCGTATGCGCCGGTTGTTGTCTCTGGGCCCTCCCAACTATGCCATTCATGAAACTTACAAGTCAAGGCTAGACCGTTAACCGCCTACATCCAACCTCTCCAAAGGGTGATGGGGGTTTTTATTCCCCCCTCGGGGAGTGTGTGATGCGTGGTGGTGGTTGCGTGGAGTTAGGGGCGTGTGTAGGTGCAGTGTGCGGAGTCGCGGCGAGTGGTTGTGCGGATTTGATGCGGTATAATATAAGTAGAAGATGATGCAACCATTAGACTGTGTGCGTATGGAGCTGTGCAATGATGCGTGATGTGACGAGTCGTGCTTTAGAGATGAGTTTGTCAAGAGGGGAAGTGCGGAGCGTGAAAAAAGAGGTGAGAATGGTGGTGGTGGATGAGTGCGGTGTTCCCGTGCAACTCATGCCGATGGGAAGGATGTCGACTCCGGTACATGGCCATTGCTGGCGGGTGGCATTGGCGAGTGGGGCGTACTTGGCGCGAATCGATTGGGGTGTGTATGAGAGGTTGTTGTCCGTGCATTGCTTCCATTCCCCTATCTGAATATTTTTAGTCGAGGAGTATCGGCGGCGACCGTTTGTGTGACCGACGTATCGAGGTTCGAGGAGGCGGATAAAGTCGGGTTTGTTTGCTAGGGTTCGCACCGCGGGGGGGGAGAATATCGGTGGGGAGGATGGCCGGGCACGAGGTAGGAGAGTCGGGCGAGAGGCCTTCGTCATCACCAACAAGGCGGGTGGGCATGTGGGTGGGGTGAAGGGGATGGCATTCAAGAGGGGTGTGGGTGGGTGTGGGGGTCTGGGGGAAGCGAATGATTTGATGGGTTTGTTACTAAAGTTTGCGGTCATGGTCTACTATCCCGTACACATTGTGGTTAGGGTTGCAAACCTCTACCCAATCCGACCGTATAAAGTGGTCAGAAATATAAGGAACATATACAGAATTAACCCTAGGGCACGTTTTGCCAAAGATGTCAGATTGCTTACAATTTGGCCAAAAGACACCCACAGGCGGGGCCTGGGGGCCGATTAGCGCAGGATTATAGGGTTGGGTGGGTGGGTTCGCGCGAAGCCTAGATTGGCTGAGCGCGAAAGCAAAGAGTGCCTAGGCTCGTGGCTAGCTACGGCTTATAAGGCGCGGACTAGCTAGAGCTGACCGTTGGGGAAGTCGTTGGTCGTTGGTTGCGTCTAACTGCCGAGGCGAGGTGGTTGCCCTGCAAGTGCGACGCGCCGCTATTAACGGTAACAGTAACCGCTAGAGTTACTGTCCCGTACACATGGAAGTTGGATATGCAAACCTCTAGATTCAAATCAATCTGACCATTTACCCTAGGGCACGTTTTGCTAGTAACCTAAAGCCAAAGGCTTGCACAGCCAAAATTAGTGTTGCGGGGGGGACGGAGTGAGCCAGCCGAAGAAACGCCAAGCAGCATGTGTAGGGGTCATGGTTGGGTCAATGTATTTCCCTTCGGTCACGGAGCTATTTTTGGCCCAGCCACCCATGTATATGATCACGGGGAGGGGCGCGCCGATGCAGCTAGCATCGGAAGCAGCTCTTTTCCGGAGGCTATGCGATGTCCACTTAAATCCGGCGGGCGCGGACGTATTGACCGTGCGAAGGGCGAGGGAAGCCAGGCGGAAATCGTGGACGCGGCTCCCCAGTCGGCTGAGGCTTCAGCAGGTGAGAAGCTCCAGTAGGCGGAGTAGGTGGGCTCTTGTAGAAATTAGCGCAGAAAGCTGCGCGGTGGTGTGTGTAGTATTCCAACGGGCCCGCTAGGATAGGGTTGGCTGAAATAGGGATAGCGAACACGAGCTTGTCGCGGGCGTCGCGGCGCCGGTCGCCTTTAGACTTACGTACGAAAACACAAACTTGTTGCGAAGGTCGGTCGACGGTGATATCGCCGGTCTGGCAGCGAGCGCCAGTTTCTGCGCGGCAGAAAAAAATGTAATTGACGCAAATCGCTAAACAGGCTCGGAAGCGCTCCAACAGGGGACGGGTTGCGGGGGTCCATGTGAGGTCGGCGCGTAGAGTGTTGGCTGCCAGCATGATGTTAACGGCGACCGGGGCGGGTAGCGGTAGGCGAGAGTCGTCCGGAACGATGGTGCGTTGCAGCATTTCGAGGCCGCGCCTGGCGTCGGCTAACAGCTCGCCCACGGCAATGGGTTGGTGCCGGTGGTCCCGGTAGAATTTGTTTACTGCAGAGAAGTAAGATTGCAGCGAGGTAGCCGCGATTGTGCCGAGTAGGGCCAAACATGCTGTGTAGCGCACCATTGTGGCCGGGGTGGCCTATTGCGGCGCGATATTTTCCTCTCTGCAGAATATAAAAAACTGCCGGAGGGCGCTGTCGCAACTGGCGTATGTAGACGGCGCTAGCGAGTTGCTGAGTAGGGCGACCGCTGCAACCCCAAGCTTATCGGTGCCTGGGACGTTCTGAGAAGTTTGAGCGATATCGGTGGACCATGGCGCATGTGTTGAGTCCAACAGTAGGCGGTAGCGGGGTGGGCCGGTGCGCAGAGAGCGAATTGGTTGTACTGTAGACTCGGATCGGCCCGGGTGTAGAGCTCGGCCTATGGTGCCGCGGCGGGTGTATAGCCATGAGGGGGTTAGAGCCAAAAGGCCAAGATGCTCCACGCGGGTGGTCCGACCCCCTCGCGCTTGCCGAGCCTGCCGGGGAAAAAAAGGTCGCGGGCCGCCGGGAAGTGCAACGTTGCGGTGGCGAGACGGGCGAAGGCGTGGTACCACGTTTTGTCCGGCCAGTAGGGGGCGATGACGGTCGCTTGGGCTTGCGATTGAGCCTGTTTGGCGGCGAGCGTTGGTAGGGCGGTCCATGGAGGGTTGCAGTAGTTGTTTTCGCGACGCTATGCAGCGTCGGGGAGGCGTAGGCAATCGACATCCTCGCACAGTGGGTCTCTCCATCGGGCGTTGAACCGCGGTAGTTGGGCGTTGAGTATGGAGGCAAAACGGTCTATCGTATGCGGACCCCACCGTTCTTGAAGGGGTCCGAAAACCCGGGGGTTGAATTGCCAGTCCTCGATGTCCAACTCGCGGCTTAGAGTGTCCGCCCAAACGTTGGCGGCCGACCGAATGTAGCAGGGGCGGATGTGGATGTCGTTGGTGTCGAGCAGGTACCACAAGCGCCGTAGCTCGGTCATCATGACGGGCGACCGGGAAGTAAGCTTGGTTAGGGCGGCGACCACGGTTGTGTTGTCCTCGTGTAGGAGAACTTGCCGGCCCTTGAGTTGCGGTAGGAACGATTCGACCGGGTGTCGAACCGCGCGAAGCTCCTTCCATGTGATGTGTTGTAGACGGTCGGGGGCGTCCCAAAAGCCGCGTGCTTGGTAGTTGGGGTCGTCGTTCAGCACGGCTCCCCATCCGTAGTCGCTGGAATCGGCGTGGAGGTAGGCGGTCTCGATGGGCTTGTAGATTGACCGACCGTTGTGCTGGGTGGGCAACGTGCGCCACCACTCGAGGTCGCGTCGTAACTGGTGGGTGAGACGCACGCGTCCCCCCCAACCAGTTCGTGTGGCTAGTACATTGTGGAGCTCGCGTAAAAAGAACCTTGCGGGCGCGATGGCGAAGTAGAGGAATTGAGCTTTTCCCGCGAAGGCCGCTAGTTGGCGAGTGGGCAGCCATCGGGCGTTCGAAGCCGCTCGGCCGAGAAGGACGCGTGTTGCGCGAGCTGTTGTAGCTTCGCGGGTGGGGCGCGAAATATACCGAGCTGTAAATCCACCGTTAGGCCCAAATGGTCGCCGACTTGCGTCGGAGTCCACACGCCTTTCTTGGGGTTGCGTCGGAGGCCTAGGCTGCCCAAAAGGGCGTCGACGCGTTGGCGAAGGAGCAGCGCGTCTTGGTAGGAGTCGGCCAAGAAAAGGAAATCGTCCATGTAGGGGAGGAGTCGCGTACCGCGCCATCGAGCGTTCCGGAGAAAACGTTTTGACGGGCGCGCGCGGTCCGGTGTAGAAGCCGGCGTAGGAGGCGGTGGGCGACGTAGGTGGTTCGTAAACACCTGCGCCAGCTTGCAAAAGTAGTACGCGGAGCCGGACCAGCCCATCGGAAGGCAAGCGAGGCGCCACAGGGTGCCGCGGTAGTTGACCGTGAAGTAGTCGCGGTCTTCCTCCCGGATGCCAAGGGTGTAGTACCCATCGGTGAGGTCGAGAGAGACGAAGTAATCGCCTAGACGGGATAGGTGACGGAGGTGCTTGAGGGTTTCGCAAGTCATGTTGAACGTTGCGTAGTAGCGGTTGAGTTCTCGAAGGTCGATAATCAGGCGCCACTGGTTACATCCGGGTTTGGGCACCAAGAACATCCGGGACACGTAGCGAGGGTTGTATGAGCGCTCCCACGCTCCGCAAGCTTCGAAGCGTGGAAGTTCTGAGTTGAGAAACTCGAGTTGCGCTGGTGTTGCGTCTAGCATAGAGATGCCGTGGTTGAAGGGCTTGGGGCGTACTCCCGCCATCTTCGACGCACGCGGTGGCGCATGAACGAAGATGTCGGGGAGCAGGAATCGGCGCGGCGGGCCACACCATCATTTCTTGGGAGGGGGTTTAGCCGGGTCGGTCGGCTTGGCGGTGGGGGTGGCGCGGGCTGCGGCTGCGGCTGCTGCCGCGGCCTTGCGTTTGTCGGCGGCGGCCTTGCGGGCTCTCGCGTCGGGGCCAGTGAGTTTGTCCGGTGTGATCTTCGCGAATGCGGCGCCGGCTGCCGCCTTGCTGGCGGCATGAAGGCTCACTTCGAGAGTGCGGTCGACGAACGCTTGGCGTAGCGCATCCAATGGGCCGCAGACCGCGGTAGGGCGGGGGCGACAGAAGCGCTCGTGGGCCAATTCGGCAAACATGCGGTACGCATCCGTGCTCGCTTGTCCACTCTTGGTGAGGCGGAGGAAGCCCAATCGAGTACGGGCGGCCTCCTCCGTCGCTGTGTGGGTGCGATGACCCGCTCGGATAAGGGCAATCGCTGCCGCCTGCTCTGCCGATAGAGGCGGGCCGTGCGACAGCGTGTCCAAACCCTCGCTAATTGCCGCGTTGGCGCAACTGTCGAAGACGGCATAACACCCGATGTGGAGGTACTCGTCGTATGCCGATTGGGTGCGCTTGTCGCTGAGCGCACGGGCGGTGTCGTGTGTGAGTGTTCACAAACGTGGCTCCTCAACGTCGCGTGGGGGACGCTCGAGGCCGGCCGGGATGACCTCGCCGTAGTAGGCGAAGTCGACGAATTCGGACGCGGAGGGTTCGGGTTCGTCGTCAAGCATGTCGATAGGTGGCTCAGGGGCCGCCTTACCACCCTCCGTCGCTGGAGTCGCGTCGGCGGGAATGGACTGTTGTTGATCGGTAATAGCAAGTGTGGCTGTCGTCTGGTGGAGCTGTGCGAGTAAGGCAGCGTTAGCCGCTAGAAACTGCTCAGTAGTCCATTGTTCCGACGCCAAAACTGCCGTACGAATTTGTTTGGCTGTGCGTTGTTCGATCGAGGTAGCGTGAGGGTCGGCCGCTGCGGCGGACGTAGACTGCTCACGCTGCATGATGCGTAAATGCGTAGCATAACGAGGGAAAGTGTCGCGTGACGCTCGAGTGCGCATGGGACGATGGTAAACTGACACCATGCTCGACTACTAGAGTCGAGACTGCATTCGCGCGAAGCCTAGATTGGTTGAGCGCGAAAGCAAAGAGTGCCTAGGCTCGTGGCTAGCTGTCGCTTATAAGGCGCGGACTAGCTAGAGCTGACCGTTGGGGAAGTCGTTGGTCGTTGGTTGCGTCTAACTGCCGAGGCGAGGTGGTTGCCCTGCAAGTGCGACGCGCCGCTATTAACGGTAACAGTAACCGCTAGAGTTACTGTCCCGTACACATGGAAATTGGATATGCAAACCTCTAGATTCAAATCAATCTGACCATATTTATGTAACAATTATGGTCAGCAGAATCTGACCATATGAATTGCTATACTCCGCCGTTCGCTAAAGTTTTCCAAACCACGAGATCGCTTTGAGACATCGAATCCAATCGAGCTAATGATACTGGATATTCCTAATAAGTAAGAGACCAACAGCAGGGGCAGATGACAGGGCCTACCTGTAGTGAAGGACGAGACAGCGAGCGAGCGACATACGGCATACGCGGCATACGGGGAGGGACATTATGAAGCCGCCCCAGTCACCACTCTTGCTGAGCTCGGAGGCGACGCAGTGAACTCAACGCAATAGCTGATTACATTTTCTCGACCACGTCCACCAGGTATCACTACTCTCAAGCCGCCTGGCTTGAACCCTTCAGAAACACTTTCAGACGCCCTCCTGTTTTGTAGTCTTCACCGCATACATATCGCCACGCTGCCTCCGGTTCCAAGACACCGAACGGCACGTTGACTAGTCGGCACTGCCCTTTCTGAAGCTCAGTCCACTACCCGACATCTTACATCTTAGGGAAACCACACGTCTTTCAATACTTGTTATTACTGCTCTTTGCTTCGTTGCCAACTTCGCATCCCAGGCGGTAATGGTCAGGACACCCGGTCCATAGGCCGCACTGCTCCGACACCTGTCACTGCGATGCCTTTCTCAACCGCCTCCCTACCCTTTTCCGTAGTACCCAATCCCGAGACTTTGTAGGGTATTGTTGCGTTCACTCCCTTTCAGCAGTAGGATGCAGAAGTCGTGCGCGAGACAAGTAATGCTGACCGATGACGCGTCGGAGTCGGCCTCGCCTTTTGCCAGCTGCCACTCACTTTTACTGTAAACGCGAAGGTCAATGGTACTTTCGGAATAAAACCCGTTTCTTCGACGACAGTAGCAAACAGCCCTGCGCGACAGGGAAGCTAGACTTGTTTCACTAGAATTAAGATTTTGCGTATCGGGGGAACGTGCAGGACTCGTCTCGTTTTCCTGTCGATATGACAGTCACCGCCGATACGGGGGTTGTTGCCAGCGTCGGCGCCAAGGACGCTGCCAGTTTCACAGCACCAGCAAAGGGTGCACCACATGCAACGACGACTGCCTACGATGTCGGTGCGTCCACAAATATCAAATGGCACGAGTCGCGGGTGGGCCGCAGTGAGAAGGAGGCCCTGTTGCGGCAGCGGGGCTGCGTGCTCTGGTTCACCGGACTCAGCGGCAGTGGGAAGAGTACCGTCGCGTGCACGCTGGAGCATATGTTGAGCGCACTTGGGAAGTTAACTGTCAACCTCGATGGTGACAATATCCGCCACGGTGCCATCTCTTCCCCCCCCCCCCCCCTCCCCTACTCCTCTCTAAACACACACACACACACACACACACACACACACACATGAGAAACACTACCACTTGGATGTCCTGCTGGTGCGCTTTTTGGGCTGTGTCTTTTCCTAAGCAGAGTGCTTGTGGCCCCAGCTCCTTATATTTTTTGGTTCGAAGACCTCTCACATGTGATTGTTTGGCGACGTGCAAGTGCTATCAAACTGTAGCGAAGGATGAGTGTGACATGGTTGCTTTTCAAGTGCCGCGGTGTTGGCAAAGTGTAATTGGTCCGTATGTTAGTGATTATGTGGTAGTGACTCTATGTTGATGGGTAGAGAGGGAAGGGGCGGGGCTGGATTAGTGGTTATTGAATGAATGGATGGATAGGTGGGATGATAATGTGCCACTGACATTGGCAGGATGATTTTCCTTTTCTGATAGCCTCACGCTTAATGTGTGGCAGGATTGAATAAAAACCTGGGGTTCAGCGCTGAGGACCGTGAGGAAAACATTCGGCGCATCGGTGAGGTGGCGAAGCTGTTTGCTGAGAGCGGCACCATTACTCTTGTCAGCTTCATCTCGCCCTACCGAGCCGACAGGCAGCGTGCGCGCGAGCTGATGTCCACGGCCGGCGACTTTGTGGAGGTGTTCATGAAGGTGCCGCTGGAGGTGTGCGAGTGCCGCGACCCCAAAGGGTTGTACAAGGCGGCGAGGGCAGGCAAGATCAAGGGCTTCACCGGCATCGACGACCCCTACGAGGAGCCCGAGTGTCCGGAGGTCACTCTTGAGGCGACTGACGCATGCGGAGCGCCTGTGGATCCGGAGGTGATGGCGCAGCAGGTGTTGGGGTACCTTCAGGACAAGGGATATCTTTCAAACGGCGACAGCAGCGCACATTGAGAGAACTCAAATGTATATAGTGTCTGTGTGACTGACACTCCCCCCAAATAGCATTTGGGCATTTTTCACGTTACTTAGATTTGTATATATAATATCATAATGCATACACACGACATAGTTTCGAAAGAAGATCCTTCTCACTGAGTTTGTAATAGCACATCATTTGATTCTGCATTAGCAAATGAGTTTGGGAGATGCACTTCACTTCTTCCATAAGGACAAAAGGGACGAGTTTCGTTTACTGAGGGGCAGCGAGTTGTGTCTATGTCTGGAAATGGCATCATCTAGTAGGAAGTCGTCACATGTGGTAGACAACTTCCTGAACCACTTCACAAGTTTTCATAATTAGGAATAATGCTGTGAGTGTCTCTCGTTTGAATGTGCTTTGGCAAATCATATTGGGAGGCCCCTGCAGCTGTCGGCGCTCGGAAGGGAGGGATTTGCCTCAAACTGTTGTATGAAGCTACTTCCAAGCTCTGACACGTGGAGAAGGGCTGGCGCTCAAAAGCACCAATGGGTAAACGCAGCCGACTGAATTCACAGACATGATGCTCAAATACAGAATTTGTGTTCTTGTCATGCCTAATATGTAATGATGGCCACGAGTGAAGGACTCCTTCGTTCTGAACTGCAAGCGATACGTGAGAATTACAGATGTAATGCTCCCATCTCGAGGACAGCGCGTGCTTGCCTCACTGGCGAATGGGGACAAATGGCAGAGGGCACACAGGCAGTGAGGGAATACAGAGACGCCAATGGGACAGCAGCAGCTCCGCCATAAGTGACAACTCCCACCAGACACTTACTTTGGTCGGTCTATTCGATAATATACGATACTGAGTTCGGCAAATATCTGGAACGCATCGGCCTCACTGATTCTCAGGACGGGGTGCTTGCACGAGGCCTGCCTAAAGTCTGGCACACAGGAAAGTAAAGGCAGGGGCAAGGGGGGGGGGGAGGGGGGGCTGACAGGTAGTGGGAGAAAGCCTTTTCATTGGTCCATGCCACCCTATCAGCGCAAAAAGACTGCCACGTTTCAGTCATGCATTCTTGGGCGAGACGGGTGGTATGTTGCGGATCGATGCTTAGTCCGTTCCACAATCTACATGGGATTAAAAATATTCTGAGCGATGACATCCAAAGGGGCCGCCCATGCCTTTGCTGCCCCATGCGTCCGACACGTTCGCTATCGACCTCCACACAAGCGGCGCCGCTGGTGGAGCCGCTCCATGGCTACTGCGTCTTCTTTGCCTGCGGGTCTAGTGCTGGGGCAGGATGGTGCGGGGCTACACCTATGGGGCGCGTCCGACGGGCCACGCGACCTGCGGCTGATGCCACCCTCAAGTCTGCCTGGTAGCTGCGTATGAGCAACAGCATAGAGTTCATGACGATACCCAGGAAGAGGCCCAGGATGCCGTACATCAATTGCTGCGCCACAGCATCACCACGTCAGACTTTGCAGCATCCATTAAGCCTACTTGTCCTGAACCGTGATGTGAAGAGAAATAACTATGTCCATTGCAGGAACGGGAAGGTCATGTGCTGCGGGAAGATGTCACTCACCATGCCCTTGTCCGGTGAAAGCCGTTTCCCAGTGAAATAGAACAGCATGAACAGCACCCCGGAAGTTACAATCGTGTTAAGCCCAAAACCGACGGCCTCTTTGTACCCGTTCACAGACGGGTTGGAGCGCTGCTCTGCGGCAACCTCCCCTTTCGTGATGTCCGCCACCATCCTTGCGTACTCTCTGCCGCCATCACACCAATCAGCCTCGACCTTCAGCACCTCCCAAACCATACAACGCCACATCCCACCCCGCCCCACCCCACATGCGCTAGACCATGAAATGAAGCATGTCATCAAGAAAACCCTATTTGAGGTAAGAAACAGACACCACAAAACCTTGGCACAGGAAACGGGGAGGATAAGACTTCCCGGACCTCTTTTCCTGTTCCTTCTGTAGCCTCGCCAGCCGCTCTTGTAGCTCCTTACTCTATGAAAACGAGAGCTATCTGCGTTAGGCACGGACCCATGTACTGCACTGAAGCAAGCGTAATATACATAGAGTTTTTTTTTTGGGGGGGGGGGGGGGGGGGGGGGACGTATAAGTTGGTCAGTGTTGGGGATGGGATATCAACCCGTCTCCACACACCTTCACCCTCTCCGGAGGCGTGGGCAGCTGCAGAGGCGTCCCCTTTGCTAGCTCATACAGCCAAGGCCCCTCCCCGCCATGGGCAGCCCTGCACGCATAACCACGTCGCCGCACAGAAAATCAAAAACCCACTCAAAGTAAAAACGAAACCGACACAACTTCGTTCCTCTTAAAACGCAAACTGCTTCCGCGTTGTTCACTACACCCCGGCGCATCGCGAAAGTCGTTGGTTCTCCCACCTGACGGCGACGCATATCTCCTGCGCCGCGCGGAAAGGGATCGTCTTTTGGCTTGAGTACTGCTTTGCTTTCTCGGAAACTGTCTGCAATGCGCAGTCAGGGGAAGGGAGAGCACCCGTCAGCACAGCGCCGCCGCTGTGAAGCAAGATCAGCCAGCCAGACACGTCAATTATAATCCCTCCCTTCCCTACCCCTCCGATTCAGGTCTATTGTTCTAGAATAAGACGCAGGCGACGGCCGACAGAGACAGTGGTTTAAATTGTGATAGCTGTAATGAGACCGTGCATATTTCGGACTATATTCGCCTGGTTACTACGCACCTGAGGAACGCCCTGTGCTGTCTGCGCTCTCTGCAGAAGGCCCTGAAGGCCGTCCGCCACGCGCAGCTCCACCGTCGTTACGATGGCGGACATGCTGCGCGGCCGCACCGATGCGGCCGCCCGCCACGACGACGTGTCCTGGCGAGGTATGGTGATCCGGCCCCGCGCCTCGGCCGACCGCACCCACCCTCACCTGCCAGCTTACCGCGACCCTCACCCTCACCAGCACCCACCGCACGTACGATTTCCCACCGGTGTAAGAAGCAGTGACTCTTGCCAGTCAGGAGCGGTGCATCTGCTGTGTGTTTGTCAGGCGCAGATCAACCTTTCGTGTACGGAAAGAGATATGGAGCGCCGTGCCGCCATGCCATTTGACGTCAAGGCGCGGGTGAGGTGTGCTCGGGTGAGTAGCACCCTTCGCAACTTGGTATTGCATTGGTTGGTATATAATAATGTAAGTAAAACGTGTTGTTTCCAAATGACGGCCTAGCTTAATATGCCGTTGGCATCTTACCAAATTGCGGTATATTAGGCAGTAAATCTGAAATGGACCGACAAGACAATGGTTTCTAATTGAATTATTGCGGTTTATCTTCAATGGCCTGATTCTGATCGCCGTATTCTATGTGGGTCTGCCAGCAGTGTGATGCAACGATCAAGGAGGTACGGGACTATGCTGCGCTCGGTTGTCCCCCCACTAAAACGTACTGAAACGTACATAAACGTACATAAACGTATCGGAACGTACTGAAACGTATTAAAACGTATCAAAACGTATGGAAGCGTCCCAAAACTACCAAAACGTACCTAATATACTGACGGAGTATTCCGTGGATTAATCGTCGTATCATCGTATAAGACAACTTGTGTTATTCGGAACGTTTTCCCGCATTTTCAGGTTTACCCTAGGGCACGTTTTGCCAAAGATGTCAGGTTGCTTACAATTTGGCCAAAAGACACCCACAGACATGGCCTTGGGGTCGATTAGCGCGGGATTATAGGGTTGGGTGGGTGGGTTCGCGCGAAGCCTAGATTGGCTGAGCGCGAAAGCAGAGAGTGCCTAGACTCGTGGCTAGCTACGGCTTATAAGGCACGGGCTAGCTAGAGCTGACCGTTGGGGAAGTCGTTGGTCGTTGGTTGCGCCTAAATGCTCGGGCAAGGTGGTTGCCCTGCAGGTGAGACGCGCCGATATTAATGGTAATAGTAACCGCTAGAGTTACTATCCCGTACACATGGAATTGGATATGCAAACCTCTAGATTCAAATCAATATGACCATTTACCCTAGGGCACGTTTTGCCAGTAACCTAAAGCCAAAGGCTTGCACAACCAAAATTAGTGTTGCGGGGGGGACGGAGTGAGCCAGCCGAAGAACCGCCAAGCAGCAAGTGTTGGGGTCATGGTTGGGTCAATGTATTTTCCCTCGGTCACGGAGCTATTCTTGGCCCACCCACCCATGTATTTGATTACGGGGAGGGGCGCGCCGATGCAGCTGGCGGCGGAAGCTGCGCCTTTCCGGAGGCTGTGCGATGTCCATTTGAAACCGGCGGGCGCGGACGTATTGACTGTTTGGAGGGCAAGGGCGAGCCATGCGGAGATAGTGGACGCGGCCCCCCAATCGGCGGAGTTTTCAAAAGGTGAGAAACTCCATAAGGCGTCCGGGGGTGGCCGGTTGTTGAATTTTGAGCAGAACGCGACGCGGTGCTGCGTGTAGTAGTCCAGCGGGTCTGCCAGGACAGGGGTGGCCGGAATAGGAATAGCTATGACGAGCTTGTCGCTGTTGGCGCGGCGCTGGTCGCCCTTAGATTTGCGCACGAACAGATAGATTTGCTGGGAAGGCCTGTCGACAATTAGGTCGCCGGTCTGGCAGCGGGCGCCAGTTTCGGCGCGGCAGAAAAACGTGTAATTGACGCAAACTGCTAAACATGCCATGAAGCGTTGCAGCTCGGGAAGGGCAGCATGTGTCCACGCGAAGGTACCGCGTAGCGCGTTGGCGGCGAGTAAGATGTCGAGGGCGACGGGCGCGGGTAGCGGGAGGCGGGCGGTACCGGGGAGTAGGCGGTGTTGTAGCATCTCGAGGCCACGGCGCGCGTCGGCCAGGAGTTCACCCACGGCGATAGGTTGGCGTCGGTGGTCGCGGAAGAACTTGTTAACCGCGGAGTAGTAGGGTTGAAGCGAGCTGGCTGCGACCGTTCCGAGCAGGGCCAGCCACGCCGTGTAGCGTACCATTGTGGCCGGTGTGGCATGTAGCGGGGCGATATTTTCCTCTGCACAAAAAATAAAAAACTGTCTGATTGGGCTGTTGTAGCTCGCGTACGTAGAGGGCGCTAGCAAGTTGCTGAGTAGGGTAACCGCCTTAACCCCGAGCTTATCAGATCCTAGGAGGTTCTGAAAACTTTCAGAGAGGTTGGCAGACCAGGGCGTCGGTGCTGCTTCGAGGCGTAGGCCGTAGCGTGGCGGTCATGTACGCAGAGGGGGAGCGCGCTGTACAAGAGCGCTTAATCGGTCCGGGGTGGGCCAATCGCTCCGCGTCGAATGTAGAGCCAAGAGGGGGTGAGAGCCGAAAGGCCACGATGCTCCATGCGGGAGGTCCGACCCCTTCGCGCGTGCCCAGCCTGCCGGGAAAGAACAAGTCGCGGGACGCCGGGAAGTGCACGGTCTCGGATGCCAAGCGGGCGAACGCGTGGTACCACGTTTTGTTTCGCCAATAGGGGGCGATGACCGTCGCCGTGGCTTGCGCTTGCGCCAGTTTTGCGGCGAGAGCTGGGAGGGCAGACCACGGGGGGTTGCAGTGGTTGGTTTCGCGTCTCCACGCAACGTCTGGGAGGTGCATGCAGTCGATGTCCTCGCACAGGGGGTCGCGCCAGCGGACGTTGAAGCGTGGCAGTTGGGCGTTGAGCATGGACGCAAAACGATCGATCGTATGCGGGCCCCACCGGCGTTGAAGGTGGTCGAAAATCCGTGGGTTTAGCTGCCAGTCCTCGGAATCCAACTCGCGACTTAGCGTGTCGGCCCAGACGTTGGCGGCCGACCGGATGTAGCGTGGGCGGATGTGGATGTCGTTGGTGTCGAGGAGGAACCACAAGCGCCTTAGCTCGGTCATCATGACGGGCGACCGGGACGTTAGCTTGGTTAGGGCGGCAACCACGGCAGTGTTGTCCTCGTGGAGGAGGACTTGTCGGCCTCGGAGTTGCAGTAAAAAGGTTTCGACCGCGTGTCGAACCGCTCGGAGCTCCTTCCACGTAATGTGTTGAAGGCGGTCGGGAGCGCTCCAAAAACCGCGGGCTTGGTAGTTGGCGTCCTCGTTTAGGACGGCTCCCCACCCGTAGTCGCTCGAGTCGGCGTGCAGATAGGCGGTCTCGATGGGCTTGTAGATTGACCGGCCGTTGTGTTGAGTGGGCACCGTACGCCACCACTCGAGGTCTCGTCGAAGTTGGTGGGTGAGGCGCACGCGTCCCCCCCAACCAGTTCGCGTAGCCAAGACGTTGTGGAGCTCGCGCAAAAAGAAACGCGCGGGCGCGATGGCGAGGTAGAGAAACTGCGCTTTCCCCGCAAAGGGTGCTAGCTGACGTGTGGGCAGCCATCGAGCGTTCGACGCCGCTCGCCCGAGTAAAGACGAAGCGTGTTGTGCGAGGTGTTGCAGTTTTGCGGGTGGGGCGCGAAACTCGTCGCGTTGCAAATCTACCGTTAAGCCCAAGTGGTCGCCGACTTGCGTTGGCGTCCACACACCTTTCTTGGGGTTGCGTTGTAGGCCGAGGCTGTCTAGCAGGGCTTGGACGCGCTGCCGAAGTAATAACGCGTCGTCGTAAGAGTCCGCCAAGAAGAGGAAGTCGTCCATGTAGGGGAGGAGTCGTGTACCTCGCCAGCGCGCGTTCCGGAGGAAGCATTTGGACGGCCGGCGTGGGCCAGTCGGTGTAGATGCGGGCGTGGGAGGCGGTGGGCGGCGTTGGTGGTTCGTGAACACTTGCGTGAGCTTGCAAAAATAGTAAGCGGAGCCCGACCATCCCATGGGGAGGCACGCGAGGCGCCATAGGGTGCCGCGGTAGTTGACCGTGAACTAATCTCGGTCTTCCTCCCGGATGCCAAGGGTGTAGTACCCATCGGCGAGGTCATGTGAGACGAAGTAGTCTCCCGGCCGCGATAGATGGCGTAGGTGCTTGAGTGTCTCGCACGTCATGTTGAAGGTTGAGCAATAGCAGTTGAGTTCTCGAAGGTCGATAATCAAGCGCCATTGATTGCATCCGGGTTTGGGCACCAAAAACGTCCGGGAAACTTGGCGAGGGTTGTCCGAGCGCTCCCAAGCGCCGCACGCTTCGAAGCGTGGGAGTTCCGAGTTGAGAAACTCGAGTTGGGCAGGCGTGGCGTCTAGCATAGAGATGCCGTGGTTGAATGGTTTGGGTCGTGCGCCGTGCTTGAACTTGACGCGCACGCCGTGGCGGATCCAACTTAGGACTTGGCCGCTCGCGCCGATGCGCTCCTTATTGAACCATGCAAACACAGTTAGTGTGGAAGATAACTTACGCAAACGTAGTTACAGTCACAGTCCCGCAAACGGAACAGTTGCGGCGACAACTAGCCTACAGGCGTGGTGTCGGGACAACGGAAGTGTGAGAGCCGTAGCCTAGCGACAGCTTTGTACCGAGTCAAACAATTTATCGGTATGTCCGATCTAGACATGTACTAATCATATCTAGAGTAGCTTACAGTAGCTATCTGCAACTAATACGTATGCGATATTACTTACAACACTCCCACTCCCGCCATTTTCGACGTACGCGGTGGTGCATGAAGGAAGATGTCGGGGAGCAGGAATCGGCGCGGCGGGCCACACCATCATTTCTTGTTCGGGGGTTTAGCCGGGTCGGTCGGTTTGGAGAGGGGGGTGGCGCGGGATGCAGCTGCATTGCGTTTGTCGGCGGCTGCTTTGCGGGCGCGAGCGTCGGGGCCTGTGGGTTTGTCCGGCGTGACTTTTGCGAAAGCGGCGCCGGCGGCGGCTTTGCTGGCGGCGTGTAGGCTGACTTCCAGCGTGCGGTCGACGAACGCTTGGCGTAGCGCGTCCAATGGGCCGGAGACCGCGGTAGGGCGTGGGCGACAGAAGCGCTCGTGGGCCAATTTGGCGAAGACGCGGTCCGCATCTGTGCTCGCTTGTCCACCCTTGGTGAGGCGGAGGAAATCCAATCGAGTACGGGCGGCCTCCTCCGTCGCTGTGTGGGTGCGATGACCCGCTCGGATGAGGGCAATCGCTGCCGTCTGCTCTGTCGGTAGAGGTGGGCCGTTCGACAGCGTGTCCAAAGCCTCGCCAATTGCCGCGTTGGCGCAACTGTCGAAGAAGGCATAGCACCCGATGTGTAGGTACTCGTCGTATGCCGCTTGGGTGCGCTTGTCGCTTAGAGCTCGGGCGGTGTCGTCCGTGGGAGTCCACAGACGGGGCTCTTCTACGTCGCGAGGGGGACGTTCGAGGCCGGCCGGGATGACTTCGCCGTAGTAGGCGAAGTCGACGAAATCAGACGCGGAGGGGTCGGGTTCGTCGTCAAGCAGGTCGATAGGTGGCTCAGGGGCCTCCTTACCACCCTCCGTCACTGTGGTCGCGTCGGTGGGAATGGACTGCTGTCGATCAATAGTAGCAGGTGTAGCTGTCGTCTGCTGGAGCTGAGCGAGTAAGGCAGCGTTAGCCGCGAAAATCTGCTCAGTGATCCGTTGTTCCGATGCTAAAACTGCCGTACGAATCTGTTCGGCTGTGCGTTGTTCGATGGAGGTAGCGTGAGGGTCGGCCGCAGCGGCGGACGTGGACTGCTCAGGCTGCATAGTGCGGAACTGCGTAGCTGAACGAGGGGAAGTATCGCGTGACGCTCGAGTGCGCATGGGACGAATGGTGAAACTGACACCCTGCTTGACTACGAGAGTCGAGACTGCATTCGCGCGAAGCCTAGATTTGTTGAGCGCGAAAGCAGAGAGTGCCTAGGCTCGTGGCTAGCTACGGCTTATAAGGCACGGGCTAGCTAGAGCTGACCGTTGGGGAGGTCGTTGGTAGTTGGTTGCGCCTAACTGCTCGGGCAAGGTGGTTGCTCTTCAGGTGAGACGCGCCGATACTAATGGTAACAGTAACCGCTAGAGTTACTGTCCCGTACACATGGAATTGGATATGCAAACCTCTAGATTCAAATCAATCTGACCATACAAGAAACGGTTTGGTTGTGATATGATAAAATATGCGCGATTTTTTCCTCTTTTCTTCTTTTTGCTTTGTGGCCTCCACTGCTTTTTCTTGTAAGAAATTGTTTAACTAAATGAGCGGAATTGATACTTAATATTTATGGTCATATTGATTCGAATCTAGAGGTTTGCATATCCAATTTCTATGTGTACGGGACAGTGACACTAGCGGTTACTATTACCATTAATAGCGGCGCGTCGCACTTGCACGGCAACCACCTCGCCTCGGCAGTTAGACGCAACCAACTACCAACGACTTCCCCAACGGTCAGCTCTAGCTAGCCCGCGCCTTATAAGCCGGAACTAGCCACGAGCCAAGGCACTCTCTGCTTTGGCGCTCAACAAATCTAGGCTTCGCGCGAACGCAGTCTCGACTCAAGTAGTCGACCATGGTGTCAGTTTACCATCGTCCCATGCGCACTCGAGCGTCACGCGACACTTCCCATCGGTCCGCAACGCAGCCCCGAACCATGCACCCTGAGCAATCCACGTCCGCAGCAGCGGCCGACCCTCACACTACTTCGATCGAGTCACGCACAGCCGAACAAAGTCGTACGGCAGTGTTGGCCTCGGAACAACGGATTACTGAGCAGTTTTTGTCGGCTAACGCTGCCTTACTCGCACAGCTCCAACAACCGACAGCCACACCCGCTACTACCGATCAACAGCAGTCCATTCCCGCCGACGCGACCCTAGCGACGGAGGGTGGTAAGGCGGCCCCTGAGCCACCTATTGACCTGCTTGACGACGAACCCGAACCCTCCGCGTCCGAATTCGTCGACTTCTCCTACTACGGCGAAGTCATCCCAACCGGCCTCGAGCGTCCTCCACGCGACGTTGAGGAGCCACGTCGGTGGACACTTACAGACGACACCGCCCGTGCTCTAAGCGACAAGCGCACCCAATCAGCCTACGACGAGTACCTCCACATCGGCTGCTATGCCTTCCTCGACAGACGCGGCAATTAGCGAGGGTTTGGACACGCTATCGCACGGCCCACCTCTATCGGCAGAGCAGACGGCAGCGATTGCCCTTATCAGAGCGGGTCATCGCACCCACATAGCGACGGAGGAGGCCGTCCGTACTCGACTGGGCTTCCGCCGCCTCACCAATGGCGGACAAGCGAGCACGGATACGGACCGCGTCTTCGCTGAATTGGCCCACTAGCGCTTCTGTCGCCCACGCCCTACCGCGGTCTCCGGCCCACTGGATGCGCTCCGCCAAGCGTTCGTCGACCGCACGCTTGAAGTCAGCCTTCATGCTGCCAGCAAGGCAGTGGCCGGCGCAGCCTTCGCCAAGATCACGCCGGACAAACCAAAAGGCCCTGACGCCAAGGCCCGCAAGGCGGCCGCCGACAAACGCAAGGCAACAACAACAGCAGCAGCAGCCGCCGCCCGACCAACCCCTCTTGCCAAGCCGGCCGACCCGGCACGGCCACCGCCCAAGAAATGATGGTGTGGCCCGCCGCGCCGATTCCTGCTCCCCGACATCTTTCTTTATGCGACATCGCGTGCGTCGAAGATGGCGGGAGTGGGAGCGCATCGGCGCGAGCGGCCAAATCCTAAGTTGGATCCGCCATGGTGTGCGCGTCAAGTTCAAGCACGGCGCACGCCCTAGGCCTTTCAACCACGGCATCTCTATGCTGGACGGTGCGAAAGCCCAACTCGAGTTTCTAGACTCGGAACTCGCACGATTCGAGGCTTGCGGAGCGTGGGAGCGCTCAGACAACCCTCGCTACGTCTCCAGAATGCTTTTAGTCCCCAAGCCCGGATGCAACCAATGGCGCCTCATCATCGACCTTCGAGAACTTAGCCGCTATTGCTCCACGTTCAACATGACCTGCGAGACCCTAAAGCACTTTCGCCACCTCTCTCGCCCGGGCGACTATTTTGTGTCCCTAGACCTCACCGACGGGTAATACACCCTTGGCATCCGGGAGGAAGACCGCGACTACTTCACAGTCAACTACCGCGGCGCCTTGTGGCGCCTCGCTTGCCTTCCGGTGGGCTGGTCCGGCTCAGCATACTACTTTTGCAAACTAACGCAGGTCTTTACGAACCACCTACGTCTGCCCCCGCCGCCTACGCCGGCATCTACGCCGGGACGCGCGCGCCCGTCAAAACGTTTTCTCCGGAACGCTCGATGGCGCGGTACGCGACTCCTCCCCTACATGGACGATTTCCTTTTCTTGGCCGACTCTTACCATGACGCGTTGCTCCTTCGCCAGCGCGTCGAGGCCATACTCAGCAGCCGAGGCCTCCAGCGCAACCCCAAGAAAGGCGTATGGACGCCGACGCAAGTCGGCGACCATTTAGGCTTAACAATGGACTTACAGCTCGGCATGTTTCGCGCCCCACCCGCAAAACTACAACAGCTCGCTCAACACGCGTCATCCTTGCTCGGCCGAGCGGCCTCGAACGCCCGATGGCTACCCACTCGCCAACTCGCGGCCTTCGCGGGAAAGGCCCAGTTCCTCTACCTCGCCATTGCGCCCGCACGCTTCTTTTTACGCGAGCTACACAACGTTTTGGCCACACGCACTGGCAGGGGGGGACGCGTGTGATTCACCCATCAGCTACGACGCCACCTCGAGTGTTGGCGTACGGTGCCAAACCAAAACAACGGTCGGTCCATCTACAAGCCCGTCGAGACCGCCTACCTCCACGCCGACTCCAGCAACTACGGATGGGGAGCCGTTCTGAACGACGACTCAAACTACCAAGCGCGTGCTTTTTAGAGCGCTACCGACCGGCTACACCACATCACATGGAAGGAGCTTCGCGCGGTTCAACACGCGGTCGAGTCTTTTCTACCCCAACGCAAAGGCCAAAAAGTACTCCTACACGAGGACAACACGGCAGTGGTCGCCGCCCTAACCAAGCTTACCTCCCGGTCACCCGTCATGATGACCGGGCTCCGTCGCTTGTGGTACCTCCTCGACACCAACGACATCCACATCCGCCCGCGCTACATCCGGTCGGCCGCGAACGTGTGGGCGGACACACTCAGCCGCGAATCGGACACAGAGGATTTGCAGCTCAATCCCCGTCTATTCGCAAACCTTCAAGAACGGTGGGGCCCCCATACTATCGAACGGTTCGCGTCCATGCTAAACACCCAGCTCCCGCGGTTCAACGCCCGATGGAGGGACCCTCAATGCGAGGACGTCGATTGCTTACGCCTTCCCGACGCAGCCTGGCGACGCAAAAACAACTATTGCAACCCTCCTTGGACTGCCCTACCGGCACTCGCCGCCAATCTGGACCAATCGCAAGCCCCAACGACCGTCATCGCCCCCTACTCGCCAAACAAGACGTGGTACCACGCCTTGCATCGCCTCGCCACCGCGACCTTGCACTTCCCGGCGTCCCGCGACCTTTTCTTTCCCGGCAGGCTCGGCAAGCGCGCGGGGGTCGGACCATCCGCGTGGAGCATCGTGGCCTTTCGAGTAACACGCCCTCATGGCTCTATACCCGACGTGGAGCCACAGGCCGGGCTTTACGCCCCGCCCGGGTGTGGTCTACATCACCACCGATTCACCCCCCCCGTACTCGCCCACCCGCTACCGCCTACATACGGACTCAACACATGCCCCTTGGTCCTCCGATATTGCTGAAACTTTTCAAACCCTCTTAGGGACGGATAGGCTCGGGGTTGCGGCCATCATCCTGCTCAGTAACTCGCTAGCGCCGTCTATGAACGCCAATTACGATTGTGCGCTTCGCCAGTTTTTCGCGTTCTGTAGAGGGGAAAATATTGCCCCGTTACAGGCTACGCCGGCTACTATGATTCGCTACACAGCATGGTTGGTCCTGCTAGGCACAATCGCCACAAGCTCACTGCAGCCCTACTTTTCCGCAGTCAACAAGTATTTGCGCGACCACCAGCGCCAACCCATCGCGGTAGGAGAACTATTGGCCGACGCGAGGCGTGGCATCGAAATGCTGCAACACCGCCTCGTCCCGGCCGACACACGACTCCCGCTACCCGCACCAATCGCCCTCGACATCCTACTGGCCGCCAACACTTTACGCGACGGCCTCACGTGGTCGCCAGCCACCGGTTCCCTGCTGGAGCGTTTCCGAGCCTGCTTAGCGGTGCGCGTCAATTACACATTTTTTGGTCGCGCAAAAACCGTCGCCCGCTGCCAGACCGGTGACCTCACCGTCGACAAACCCTCTCAGCAAATTTGCGTGTTTCTACGCAAGTCTAAAGGCGACCAGCGTCGCGACACCCGCGACAAGCTCGTGTTCGCGGTACCTATTGCCGCTAACCCCATCAAGGCAAACCTCGTGGACTACTACACACAACACCGCGCCGCTTTTTGCGCGACCTACTACAAGCGACCACCCCCTGCCGCCTTATGGAGCTTCTCACGTGCTGAAGCCTCCGCCGAATGGGGAGCCGCGTCCACAATTTCCGTCTTGCTTTCCCTCTCACTTCGCACACTCAACACGTCCGCGCCCGCCGGCTTCAAGTGGACATCGTACAGCCTCCGGAAAGGGGCCGCTTCCGGTGCCAGCTGCATCGGCGCGTCTCTCCCCGTCATCAAATACATGGATGGCTGGACCAAGAACAGCTCCGTGACCAAAGGAAAGTACATTGACCCCACCATGATCCCTACAAATGCTGCTTGGCGTTTCTTCGGCTGGCTCGCCCCGTCCCCCCCGCAGCACTGATTTTCGCTGTGCAAGCCTTTGGCTTTAGGTTACTGGCAAAATGTGCCCTAGGGTAAATTGTCAGATTGATTCGAATATAGAGGTTTGCATATCCAATTTCCATGTGTACGGGACAGTGACACTAGCGGTTAATGTTACCGTTAATAGCGGCGCGTCGCACTTGTAGGGCAACCACCTCGCCTCGGCAGACGCAACCAACGACCAACGACTTCCCCAACGGTCAGCTCTACCTAGCCCGCGCCTTATAAGCCGGAACTAGCCACGAGCCTAGGCACTCTATGCTTTCGCGCTTAGCCAATCCAGGCTTCGCGCGAACCCACCCACCCAACCCTATAATCCTGCGCTAATCGGCCCCCATGCCCCGCGTGTGGGTGTCTTTTGGCCAAATTGTAAGCAAGCTGACATCTTTGGCACTTCGTGCCCTAGGGTAAATAAAGTAGTATTGATGGCCATTTTTTTATTTTTTTTTGCGCCCCCGGGATATGGAACTGGCAGGGAACCCGCACCGGCATCCTCTATAGGCGGCGTTTTGCAAGCATGACTAAGAGCAAAAGTTCCAAACAAACCTCAAACTCATCATCGATCATGCTCCCGGGTAGGCGACGCTCTAGTGAGTGCATTACAGGTATTGGCCATATTTCTGATTTACAAAGCAGGGGGAGGCTCCGTTTGCCAAAAGCGTTGATCTCTTACATTTTTGCTCGCAAGGTGCCCTGGGCCCGGTACGTACGCTAATTGAGGGAATCGGGAGGGAGGGTTGCGGGAGCTGTGCTCGCTCAAAGGCATAAGGTGGACGACCTCTGTGTGTCGGCGTGTCATATAGGAGTAACGCATGTATGTGTTTTTACCAATGTGACTTGCGTTATCTAGCGGTTATTTGTAATGTCGTGGTAACGCCCGACTATTCTCGCTCCCAGTGTAATTTAAACCTCTATAATTTCAATATGACCATAAACTGTCTCATATTAAACTGCTTACTAACACTATCTACTTATGTACCAATACGGGAAAAAGTACTTAATTCATTATTTACTTCCTTACTTCTTGTTATTATTATGCTTCTTCTCCGTTTCATTTTCTTCCGAGGGGTGGAGGCTGATGGACGCGCGGAATCATGATCGTGGCGTTGCATTTTTCCGCCATGAGTGGGAAGAAAGGGGGGTCCTCCGCCAGGAGCGCAACGTACTCTTCCGCGAGTCGCTCGCGTGAATTCGGAGATGCGAATCGGAGCGTGAGGCGTAGGGAAACGACGCGATGGACGAATTCGTCAGAAGCAAATGAGTCGTCCGGTGTTTCATTGGGGCGACGCTTGAAAGGGCGGACCTATTGCCATCGTGTAGATTCGGGGGAAGAGGCAGTGGGGGGGGGGGGGGGGGGAGGGGAGGGTTTGTCTGTTGGGTGGGTATCCTCCTCCATTTCCGTAGGTTGGTATTCCATGTTCTTCTCTCCCGGGTGAGTTTCCGTAAGCAAATCATCGGTATCGTCTTCTTTGGAGGCTCTTGGGAGGGTAGAGTTGTCTGTTGGGTGAGTGTTGGCTCGCGAGCGGGCGGTGGCTTGTAGGCGCAACATGTTGTCGATGGCTTGGGAGAGGTACGATGAGCGGTCGATCTGGGATACGAGTTTGGATGAGCCCCCTATAAGGCTCGAGCCGGGCGCGTTGAGCGTGACGGAAGCGAAGATGATCTTGTGTCGTTCTTTTATGTGGTGATGGCGTAGAGGTCGAAATTTTTTCTGTGAGGGTAGTCCATTTGTGGCCCATGTGTTGTCGGCGAGTATTCCGGTAGCCATGTCGGTACGGTCGAGAGAGGCTTGGGTGTGCGGGACGGGCTTGGGGGGATCTTGCCTTCCTCTATAGCGTGTTTAGGGACGCAGTAGGTTCGCAGAAACATGGGATTGATCGGGTCCGGCATAAGATGGATGGTAGTCTTTCTGAGGGTAGAGGCGTAGAGAAGTCGGCGAGGGGGGGGTGAGGCTTAGAACTACTTTGCGGGGATCGGTAAAGGTAAAAGTCCGTGGAGCCCATAGCTATAGCTCCGACGCCGTCCGGCCCGTCGGTAGCGAGCTATATTGTAGCTTGTTGGGTTGTGACGTTTACTCCAACAACAATAAGAGCAATGAGGAGGCCTTGTAGTGTGGCCATGTCTATGGTGGTGTCAAGGGCCGTGTCGAGGTGGTAATTCAGGTAGTCTGTTAGTGCAACGGCCATGTTGTCGGCCGAGGGAAGGATGAAGTTGGCAAAGTCGAATTTTTCGTCCATACTACAGTCGAGGCCCCAGCGGTAAAATAGTCGGCTGACACTGGGTATGTGGTCCGTTTGCTTACTATGGAGGGGGGCGAGGCGTCTCACCCTGAAATATGCGAATCCGTCCTCCATCGGGAAGGCAAGGAGACTGTCTTCCGGTGCGTCAATTAGGCAGTGGGCGTATTGTGCCCAACACGTCCAAGGCGAGCGACGGGGCTGGGCCGCTGCGAGTTGTAGACGTCGCGTAGTTCGTACGCCTACATGAGGGTACCGCGAGGAGGATAGACTACCTTGTTGGGATAGGGAGGGTTGTCTATAGCCTCGTATTCCTTCCACGCCTCTTCAGTGGATGCGTATAGGGAATTTCGACGTGTGGGAGTTGGGCTTGGCCGTGGTCCCAAAGGTAGGCGAGGGCGAAGTGTACAAGGTCCTTAGCTTGGTCGTTGTTGAGGCCTTGTAGTTTAGGGCCCGAAATCACGACATGGTGACCGCCTTTATCTGCTTCGTTCAAGTGGGGGGCTCCCTCGATGGAGGTTTCACATGGAGAGCCTTCATGGTCGGTGAGGACACTAGTGTGATCGCATGAGTGGGTTTGTATGTGGAGGAGCTCCTTGGCTACCACGCGGCGGGTTAGGCGGATGAGTATCGTGCCGGTGGTGAGGGGGGGGGGGGTTTGCGGCGACCTTACGAAGTCTTTGGGGCGAGGGGGTTGGGCTTGGCAAATATGCGGATGCCTTTTGTAGTAGCTTGACCCTCCATCGTCGGCCGGCCTCCTCGATAATCTTCATGATCGTGGTAGTGGAGATCGCGAGGGTGAGGGCGATCATAGGTCGGGTGAGTTTGCTTAGCTTGAGGACCACATGACCAGTAGCGGGGGTGCTAGATACCTCTCGAGTGACTGCCATGTAGGGACGTTGAGCGAGGGGGCGAGGGACGACGTGGCCGGTCAAGTGGTGGGCTCGGTTAGAGAAGTATGTGTAGGCTTAGAGTGTGGGGCGTGTGGGTGGGGGGGGGTTTGGGACGCGGACTGCATGGGCCTAAGTAGGGGGCTGTGAGGCCGGTTGGGAGTCGGCTTCGGGGCTGGGTTCGGTTGTGGGCTGAGATGGAGTTTCAGTGGTGTCCTAGGGGTCGATGTTCGCCTCAGAGTTTTGGTCGGTGCAGTCTATGTGAGTGGGTTGGTCCTCGGTGGCGGTGGGTTGATCCATAGTTCAAATGTCAGAGTTTGTTTTAGGCCGGGTGAGAAACGCAGGTGGCGCGCGATTTCCAGCACAGTCTCCGACTCTCCGTTGGGGTCAAAACTATGGGAAGTAGGGTGTATGGGTAGTAGGCAGAGCTGTGCGAGAGGAGAGGTCTTCTGACGTACCGAGTGGGTAACTCCCGCGTTCTGTGTGAGTGTATGTCGTTGAGTCTATCAGTGGGCCGGGAGCTGGCCGGAGAGGACCGGGAACGGGTCGGATCAAGCCGGATCGGAGCGGATGAAGGTCGAGCGAGGTCGGCCTGGAAGAGGAGAAGACTGAGGAGCCGGTAGGGGCGGGTAGGAGCCGGAAGAGTGGCCGACGTGAGGTGGTGAAGGTCGAGAAGGTCGCGCGGGGAGGTGTGCCATCGTGCCGATGGAGGCGGGGGTGACAACCTGCGTAGGGCTTGTATGTGTAGATTGTCCGCGGGAAGGTTGAATTTTCCGCGGAAAAATTGTACTTTACTAGTACTTTCCCCGGTCTATAATACCGGTTCTGAAGAAAGATCTGTCCCACCACGCCAATATAATGAGAGCAAAATCACTCTCACCAGACACGCCCAAAAGAGAATATTGTTTTGTGGTTGATCCGGCGTTAATGTCTCGGTGCGTGTGAGTAGTTTGTAATAAAATTGCGATATTCGGCGCCCGCCGGCGGCGAAGCGGCGGCGGCCCCGGAGGAGTTTGCGCGCGCAAGCCCGTCGGCACTCTCCCATGCCTCCCGTGCTAGGCGTTGGTAATCCAAGAGCCGCGCCATGCCTAACATAGTTGGGGGCAATGCGGCGTGAAATCCGGCGGCTATGATCCGCGGGTCATGAGGTATTGGGAAGCCTAAGTACGGAGGGCTTTTCAAAACATAATTTGTACACTAGCGCCAAGATCCCCAACTCGGCTAGTCCGATATTTCTTTTCGTGGCTTGATACTCCTCATATGCTCTCTTGTCCACGGGCGGGACATGTATTTGGTGCGTTCTATTCCTGCGGCGAGGAGGGCACGGGCGGATTTGTGTTGGTGGCGGGCGTTGAAGCTCGCGGCGGACAGCCAAGAAGCAAGGCCGTGACAAGGCGTTCGCTCGCAATCGACAAGTCCAATGAATCTCGAGTCTCCCCTAGGGGTGAGGCGAGAAGCTACGCAGGCCATAGGAGAGTCGCAGCCGGAGGAGCGACGCGGTTTGGAGGCGGAGGTCCGTAGGATCAACCGCCGCCGGAAAAACCCCGGTACGGAGGGGTTTCGGATACATAGTTCCGTACCCGACATATTTTACGGAGAGGCGACTCGATCCGCGGGTTCGACCAACCCCTCCCCTAGGCAGTACACAATTATCGACAAGCTGCCTAAGGCGGGATGCCTGGCTAGGGTTATCTAAACGCCACTTTGCTTATAAAGGCGCCCCATGATAGCGTAAACCATTGGGGGAGGGCACGAACGGATTTTGCACGATCACATAGGTGTTGGACACACACAGAGGCGGACAAGGGACGTGAGAAAATTTGGGGCGGAGGAAGGAGCGCCAGCCATACACCGTTTCCAACTATGGACATCCTTTCTCCCCTGCCCCCAAAGGGAAGGGAACGAGTACTCTAAGCTGGCGCCCGCCGGCGGCGCAGCGGCGGCGGCCCCGGAGGGGGGTGCGCTCGCAGGCCCGTCGGCACCTACCTCTACCTCCACGCGGTGGGCGCTGGTAACCCCATAGCCGTGCCAGGCCTGGCACGGTAGGGGGCTGAACGAGGTACCGACAGTTGCGATCCGTGGGATCAGCAGCTGTCGGGAAGCCATGTACGGAGGGTTTTGGAAAAACATAATATCCGTACACCGGCACAAGGATCTCCCGCTCGGCCAGTCCAATATGTCATTTCCGCGACTAAATACTCGCAGATACTCTCCCGACGATGGGGCGGGGGCGGCGTTTGCGAAATATTTTTTGGCGAAGAGGGGTACGGACGGATTAGCGGAGGGACGAGCGTGTTGGAGCTGGCGGCGGACAGCTGGGAAGTAGCGCTAGGGACGGCGCTCGCTAGCAGTCGCGAGCCATGCGAGAGCCTTAGGTCTCCCCTGGGGGCGAAGCTTGATGCTACGCAGGACGGAGGTTGGTCGCAGCCGGAGGAGCGGCACGGTCTGGCGGCGTCGGTCCCTAGGATCGCCCGCCGCCAGAAAACGCCGGTACGGGGGGTTTTTGGAAAAATTCCCGTACCCACCATCTTTTGAGGACCGGCGACTCGAACCCTGTGTTCTTCCAACCCCTTCCCTAGTCGGTACCCGGTTATCGATAGGCTGCCTCAGGCACTGTGCCTAGGTTTATCGTAACGGCACACTGCTCGTAAAGGCGGCCCCCTAACAACGTAAACCATTGGGGGAGGGCACGGACGGCCATAGCGCGATCAGATACGTGTTGGAAACAGACGGGAAAAGGACAGGGGACAGGAGAAAATCTGGCTCGGGGGCAGGAGAGCCAGCCGGACACCGTCTGCAGCCTAGTTCTTTTCTCTTCTCAGCCCCCGAAGGAGGAGAGATGACTAGGCTAGGTGGCGAGCTGCGTCGAGAGGAGCGGCTAATACCTCGGGCGGGGTTGAGCACGGATCGAGGCGGGACCGACGACGACCTATGCGAGGGGGGTTTTTCACCTGCCTTTCCCCCCAAGCTCCGGCACGACCGGAGTCGCATAGGAGCCGAGGTCACGCAGGTTCGCCTCGACCAGCTCAAGCTGAACAGCCTTGCGGATCAGCGACCCCGCAGCGGCTAGAGCAGGCCGCGTATCGTGGAGACTAGCGACATTTTTATTTCATACTGTATCCAAAAAAAAAACGTATAGATCAGAAAATAATAAATACCTGGATACGGGTATGTTTTAGACGGTATCGTTACTGCCATTGGAGAGGTTGAGATTAGTGGTTCAACGGTCTACCTCACGCTTCTAAGTCCAGCTAGGCATAGCATAAGGGGGGGGCAGAGACTCCAGCCGGTTTTACTGGTATTGGAGTGTTTAATTTCAAATTTCAAATAATTTCAAATACTCTAAGCTAGGAGGCGAGCTGCGACGGGAGGAGCAACGATATTTCGGACAATGGAGCGCATGGATCGGGACGGGACCGTCGATGACCTGTGCGAGGGTTTTTATCGCTTGCCTTCCGGCACGACCGGAGTCGCGCATGAGCATAGGTTAGGTAGATCCGTCGCGATGAGCGCAAGCGGACAAGCCTAGCCGATCACCGTCCCCGCCGCGGCAGGTGCATGCCGCGTATTGTGAAGAACAGCGACATTTTATATTTTATACCGTATGCAAAACAATTACATATAGAAGGAAAATTGTTTACGTGCATCTTTTAGACGGCATCGCTACTGCTATTGCCTACCTCATTTTGTTTTAGAAGTCCGAATTATTGGTTCACGGTCTAGCCCCTATTAAGTGAGTCCTTGTCGAAATCGGGAACATAGAGTTACATGTAGGTCGTGCCGGCCCTACAAGGGGGCCGGCTGTGGTGACTAGAGAAGTGGGAAGGAGAGAGATGGCGGCCGGCGAAGGCACCGGCAAAGGCGGCCGACCGCCACTAACGGAGAAATAGAGAACCACTAACTACATAACACAAAGTACTATGATGTTAGATAGCTACCTTGTGCATAAGCACTAGGCAACGGGATGCTAGTGCTAGCACCCCCCCTCAAGGTAGCCGAGGTCTTGACATTGTCCTAGCATGCGTCGAGGATGGTGCCATCTTGGTCTAAGGTGTAGTACTTGTAGCGTTTGTCTCAGGCCGGGTAGGTGTAGCGACATGTGCTCACAATACCGTGCCGCTACCGGCGAGTTGCCGATATGAAGCGGTTCCAAATATTATGTGGAATGTACTAGTCTGACATGTAGCGGGGAAAACTGTCCACGGGCGAATTAGCCGGTCGCTCCGGTCGCCGGGAGCGACCGGCGAGAAGGAAGCAAAGCCAACAAGGTTGTTAGGAGCGTGTAGGCACGCAAAAGCATTGACGGGCGATGCTCGAGTTGACTCCCCCCTTTTGCCATGGAAAGGTTAGCTCCTCGCCAAGTAAGGTGCGCGTTGCGCCGTTGCCTCGGGAAAAAAACAATAACAATACTAATTAAAGTACGCACGGACCGAATTTTCGCGGGTCGGTTTTAAACAACCAGATATGGTCGAGAGCATCGGTAGGTTGAGTTAGGTGAGACAAGAAGCTTGGTGGGGCGAGCGTGGCGCCGGGCGCTTTACACACGCTCTTATCTTTTCTACGTGGGAGATAGTAGGACGGTCGCGGACAACCAGCTCGAAGGCGAAGCGTGGTGTCGGCTGGACGAGGAATTACTAGCGTGGCGCCGAGCGCTTTACACATGCTCTACTCTTTTTTACGTGGGAGTAGGTAGGACTAGCGTGGTGCCAAGTGCTTTACACACGCTCTTCTCTAGTGCAACTTGGTGGAGGGCCAAGAACATGTCGGAATCGGGAACATATAGTTACATGTAGGTCGTGCCGGCCCCACAAAGGGGCCGGGTGTGGTGACTAGAGAAGTGAGAAGGAGAGAGATGGCGGCCGGCGAAGGAACCGGCAAGGCCGGCCGACCGCCACTAACGGGGAAATAGAGAACCACTAATGACATAACAATAAGTACTAGGATGATTGATAGCTACCTTGTGCATAAGCACTAGGCAGCGAGATGGTAGTGCTAACAATCCTAGCATGGCAAAGCAAGGAGGGCTCAGAGATATCTACAGGTTTCCGAGGTATTGTTTCAAATAATCTAAACTTCAATGTGAGAATTAATGGCCGGGGGAGCGCGGCCCGGGGGGGGGGGGGGGGGACTGAGAGATGTTATGGGACGATGACACACGGAAAGAAACAAGAGATGGCGGGTTAAAATACGGCGAATAAAGGGTATGTGCGCTAGTGCTATGTTGCTTGCCCGACGACAATACCTAGTTGGTTAAACCGCAAAAGCATGCCGGCGAGATTCCACGATGTATTATAGATATGAAATATGTAAGTGCAAAGTTAAAAATCATATCATTGGTTGCGACAACATCTAATGTAGTCACTATTGAACCATGCAAACACAATTAGTGTGGAAGATAACTTACGCAAACGTAGTTACAGTCACAGTCCCGCAAACGGAACAGTTACGGCGACAACCAGCCTACATGCGTGGTGTCGGGACAACAGAAGTGTTAGAGCTGTAGCCTAGCGACAGCTCTGTACCGAGTCAAACAGTTTATCGGTATGTCCGATCTAGACATGTACTAATCATATCTAGAATAGCTTACAGTAGCTATCTGCAACTAATACGTATGCGGTATTACTTACAACACTCCCCATGCAGGTAGCTACGGGATGAAGCGTTGCATTGGGTCTTGTCCTTCAAGGATCGCACTTCGGTGTCTTGTGAGTGCTGGTCATGGGAGGAGTTTGGTGAGCATGTTTGGGGAAGCAACAGGTGAAACAGGCGGAGTTTTCGGCGCCATTTCGACAGAGGGCGAAAAAGAAAGAGCTGAATAAAAAACAGGCAGCGGTAAAAACCGCTAGCCGGACTCGTGCCTAACAGCGGTTTCAAAGAGACGGCCTGATGCCCGCCGACCCCTCGGCCTGTAGCCCCGGGGTGTCTCAGAGCACCTTCTCTGTATCCTCCACCTAGTGTGGGGCACAAGTCGAGGCCAAGGCCAGGACAGGTGGAGCGCTGCGCTAGCGGCTGAGTCGCTAAGATAATATAAAAAAAAGAGGTAAGCTACGGCTTGCGTGCAACCTATGGATGCGAATTCACCCGATGGTGCGCCCCCCCGTTCTCCAGCTTGGACCTGTGTGCACCCTGTCCACACACGACGAGTGCGTCGGTGTGGGTGGCTGGCTATCTCCGTCGGGTGGCTGACTTAAGAGGGGTGGTGGCGGGTTTTAAATTGCAGTTTATACTGGCGATACCGCCGACTACAAGCTGAAAGAACTAGGTGTCTAGATAAACTTGCCTTCTGCGGGAGAGCTGTCGATCGCAGCTCGCCGAACCAGGTTGTCGCGCGTGAGTGACGTGAGGCGAGGGCCCATAACCTATTGAACCATGCAAACATAGTTAGTGTGGAAGATAACTTACGCAAACGTAGATACACTCACAGTCCCGCAAACGGAACAGTTACGGCGACAACTAGCCTACAGACGTGGTGTCGTGACAACAGAAGTGTTAGAGCTGTAGCCTAGCGACAGCTCTGTACCGAGTCAAACAGTTTATCGGTATGTCCGATCTAGACATGTACTAATCATATCTAGAATAGCTTACAGTAGCTATCTGCAACTAATACGTATGCGGTATTACTTACAACAGTCACCACGACTTCAGGAAAACAACGACTTGGCAGCGGGGGGGGGGGGGGGGGTAGCGAGGTATATGGGAACTATCTAAATGCGCGAGCAACTAGTGTCGCTGCTAATATGTTGTAGCGACAATAGAGATAAACTAGCCTTTGCTTATGATAAAACATATGCACTCCACCTACACTCCTCCACAAAAGTCCGGACATGCATTATGTTAAGCATATGCTAGTCAAGAACACGCTCCCCTCTCACCACGTCAAGCACGACGATATCCGAATACCACCCAATTGTAGGAGAGCCGAGAAGCAAGCAGTAAGCCGCCATCCGGAGTGGTTAGACCTCATCTTAAAGCGGGTGTTGTCGGTGGAGTTTGTCGAATTAAGCCCATAAATTCCCGGGAAATTGTCTGAACTACGCACGTCATTCTAAGCGCTACGCTTGGGCATCGCTCAAGCGCTCATACCAAGCTGCATACTTCTTCGTGTTCCACATAACCGTATTTTTGGGGGCTTTTTGGAGGGGGTTTGGAGGCGTGGGTTCCGTGTTCAATGCGCGAGGTTTGGTTGCGGGTGTGTGAATAGAGCACGGAAGTTCACGCCGCTGGCACGGGTGATTTTTTGGAAAGCAAGCGAGCAAAAACGCACATGACGCAGGTTTGGATAGACACTGCACGCTGTAAACATGCGAGGGCGATTGGCTTAGGGGAGGGGCGAGGTCCAACTTGGCCGTTAGGGACGCATCACGTTGACGATGGTGTTTGGAATGCTTGGGTATGTGCTTGTGCCAACCACACCCGCCCCACGCGTGGCACGTGTCGGGAATTAGGCTCGGAGGTCAATAGGAATGAAGAATTGGTAAACATATATCGACAAACCCCGCACAAATCGTCTCGGGAGGTGAGCCGACTTCGATGGGTGTTGCTTGGCACTGCGGCTCAGCTTTGCCGGAATAATTCGTAAATTACAATAATTCATAACAAATCGATTTTTGGGTGTTTGAACTCCGGAGTAGGTAATTTCGACGCGCATTGAAAATACTCGTCCAACGGTACCTGTTTTAAAGCGTTTTGACTATATATAAGTAAGTTATGATCGCTTGAACATTGTGGCCGAAAGCGGCTTGCCCTTGGGTTGTGCGCATATCGGTGGTAAATCTACATACGCGATTTCGTGCGTTTCCCCCACAGCGGCCTGCCCATCATCTCCTCCCTCCGTCGCCTATGCATTGTATTTGCGCGACCGTCGCATCAACGTTCATATTGCGGCGTTGTGCGCCCGTTACTCTTTTCGTGTAACCACCACGGCGACTGTTTGAAAGAGCGTGCCGCACGGGTGCGGACGCGATAACCCCAAGTACACAAGCCCGGCAGTGTTCGAACTCGCCCCTCGCAGTTGTCGGCGCATTCTTTTTTGCGCGCAAAAGCATTGCCTGGGATTTCAGGATATTTGTCAATAAAATCGACGCATGGTTACATTTTCTACTTGCAAAGGTGCGACATCTTGTCCGGACTTTTGTGGGGGAGTATATAAGTATAAGCCGCCCGCGCCCGACCCGCGTTGTGGACAACATACTATATAGAGCGAGTAGAGGGGTAAACATAAACGCGATAGAAACAAAAAGTAAATCTAGACGGGCTAGCGACAACGAGGTCGGGACACTAGCAGAGGCTCACGAGTCACGACGACTCGAAGTCACGACCCACGACTACCGAAAGTTGCAAACTGACCATCAACACGTCAAACAATTGCCGCTGCCATTACCTTGAAGAAGGAGTGGGACCTTTTGGCGGCAAGTCCAGCCCAGGTAACATCCACGTCACGGCAAGTCGTCCGCGAGCTGCAACGATCGAGAGGAAGTGAATGCTATTGCTCGCCCTTAGACTTTGTTGCATATTTGTCTCGGCCTGACCGGAGAGGCGGGAGTGGGTTGGTCGCTATATTAGTGGAGAAGGGGAGTGAAAATTCGGGCAGATGTTTTTTAATTCTATATATGTGTATCTCATTTCACGGTTGGGAACGGTCGGGCACGGTACTATTGTGTACTATCGAAGTGTGTACATATACTAATGCACTATAAACATTGGAGGCTTTCACGACTGCGCTCTGGGCGCCCCGCGTGTAAACCTTAAAATAATTTTGATACCGCCTTACTCATAACTACGGGTAATAATGGACTTTGTTTTCTTTGTGGAAATGCGATTTAAGAGTCCTTGCGACGCTCACTACAGCAAGCTCAGTCGCTATCGCTACAAGTTGCTACATGCCATTTTGAAGCGATGCAATATTTGTAAAGTACATAGCGGCACATGATTAGGGAGGCGATAGCGGGAAACAGCCTATCATGGGGTACCATTGTCTTCAACCCCTCATCATGAGCACACCCTTCCAAGGTGAAAGTGAATTGTCCGTGCAAAGGAATCGATAAGACAAAGGACAGAGTTCAAGAGAGAGGACATAGGACATAAGACATAGGACAAAGTTCGTGCAGAGGACCGAATCGATAAGTTTCCAATCAACTTAACGTCGAGGTTTTACATGTATGATACTCAACCTTTGCTTACTCTGCTAACGACGTCCGGCCTTACGAATTGCATGACCTCATCTTGTTGTTGTCGTCTCCACTACATGTGCTGTCGAAGTTGAAGACAAAGCTCGACCAAGAGCTAGCGGTGCCAGATGGGCGGTAGTATCCGCCTGCTCTTGTCCATCATCATGATAGCTTGGCCACCATCAATCTTGTTTGCCCGCCTCGTCTGAAGACCCGGGTTGTAGCATTGGGCACTTAGACATGCGATAACCGGGCTTGTGGCACTTATGACGAGTATTATCATGTAATAGTACATTGCATGACATTGTACATGTACTCGTTACTAATCTGAATCGTACTTTTCTATCGGAAGGATTTACGATGTGGCTACGTCGCTACTTCCAATAAGCGAGAGTAATGTTTGTATATTACTACCATTACCTCCCGGTACGTACATGTACGCACCGTTAATCTACACGACGCGCTAGTTTGATTTCCCGAGACAGACAAGCCGCGTCGCTAGTCTTTTCAAACCATTACGAGAGCCCTAGCGCATGGCACGAGGATCATGCGAGAAGAGGTGCAAGCTAGCTAGGCTAGAGCTATTTAAGCCTAGTGCAATGGAGGGAGGTGACAGAACCATTTAATCAATCCATTTGTTCATTTACAATATACAATTAAATTGTCATTAGTCAAACATCTTTCACATGCACTCCATATGCACTTACACTTGCAGAAGCAACATTAGACATAACATATCTGTGTTAGCACTATCCTCTTGACATGCAAACTGCCACACTAGTTTCGGAGCCCACGATCTTCACACGCTTTCGTTGGTGCTTGAATCGTTCGACGATGCTTGCTTGATTCGACATGGCTTCCCTTGGTCCCGGAATCTACGTTGTGGTTGTAGTGCCTATCGGTGGCTCGAAAGCCTCAGACATCAAACTCGTTTTACAACGTGAACCATTTACTCGTAAGACTTGGTTTCTTGCCGGCTTGATTTTGCCTAACGAAGCACCCGTCGACGCTTCCGTTCGCGAGTTGTTTTGGGAAGTTGGGCTAACCTTGACCGTCGACGATCTTACGTGGTTGAGTGGCAACCATATACGCGTATCGCTACCCGCTAGTCAACACCAGCTCGTTCACGTCTTTTTGGCGTCGGTACATATTCCGTACGCGGCGGCTGATTTGCGTACGCCAGCTAAGGTCGAACAAGCTGTTACCGATCATTCGAATTTTCACCGTGATGGTTCTTACGTCAATCCGAATACTGTCGACATTGACGGGCTTTCTCTTACGCCGTCTAAGATTGGACTCGTCAAGGAGACTCAGCGTAAATTCGGGTTGTTACAACTTAGTCCAATAGGAATCTTTTCAAGGCGCTGTAATTTTCCGACAACTCTTTCTTCATGATGACCTGTCATTACCGAGGCAGCTCTTCTTTTACCCCCGTTTGCAACTGCCGACTGTGGTCATGCTTGGATGCTGATAAAGGGCTTCATTAATCATTTGTGCGGTGAGACGCCCATTGACTTGCGCATAGGAGTTCCGGCACCTACAATCAACTTTGGTGGCACGAGCGTTACGTCGACTAAGACGCAGCGTAAGGCTGCAATTAACGCACCCTATCAGTCTAGACAAGATCCGCGTAAGTTGGAGGACTTGCTAGAGATGCAGCCTCAACATTTCATAATGTTGGGCATCAATCCCGATTCGTAACACCATGTCGTATGGGTTACGTCTCAGTTTTCTGGTGCCTTGAACAGTTGGTGGCTTAATCGTAAGCAACAGCTAACCATTCCAGACACTTTCGACTCTTTGGCTTTAGAGATTCGCAAAACGTCCATGTTGCCTAAATCTAAGACGGTGCGATTACGGCCTTGCTTCAACTTACCCATGATTCCTTGAGTTACGCCGCCTACACCCAGCAATTCAACGACTTCTTGAGGAGGTCTCTATAGTATTTTACGGACGATTTTCAGTGCGTCTGCTTCGTCAAAGGGCTGTCGAAGTTCCAACTCTAATGTGGCGGTTAGCCTCTGAAAGCTAAACGCTAGCACAAATCTGTTCTAGTCTGTCTAGTTTTGTTGTTGCAAGATGGCAAATGATGTTGTCGAGAGGCAATTGATGAGAGATGTTTCATTGCTGTACTTAGGCAGTAGATGTTGTAAGTGAACAAAGGAATTGTTAAAAGGTTCTGTCACCTCCCTCTACTGCACTGGGCTTAAATAGGTTTCAGCCCAGACTAGTTACGCCTGCAAGCTTCGCTTACGTGTCAGGCGTTAGTGCTGCTCAACCGTCGTCATCTGTCCTCGAGACACGGCCTGCCTAGCATTGGGTTTCACGACGCGGCTCCTTCTGCATTGAAGAGCTCGTTCTGGCGCGTCATCTGGCTAGTTAGATTAATTATGCATATCTGTACGTACCGGGAGGTACTGGTCGTACTGTAGCATGAGCACCATTACAATATTGCAATAGCGACGTACCCACGAGTATACGTCCGTCCTGTGGAAAAGCACGATTTGGTATCCGTAACGAGTACCTGTACAATGTCCTGCAATGTACTGTTGCATGACTGTACTCGTCACACTCGTACCCTCCCCCTCTTGACAGATCAATGAGGCCGCCGCGAGGCAGACCTCCGTGGTTCTACGTGTGACGAGTACAGTCATGCAAAAGTACATTGCAGGACATTGTACATGTACTCGTTACGGATACCAAATCGTGCTTTTCCACAGGACGGACGTATACTCGTGGGTACGTCGCTACTGCAATATTGTAATGGTGCTCATGCTACAGTACGACCAGTACCTCCCGGTACGTACAGATATGCATAATTAATCTAACTAGCCAGATGACGCGCCAGAACGAGCTCTTCAATGCAGAAGGAGCCGCGTCGTGAAACCCAATGCTAGGCAGGCCGTGTCTCGAGGACAGATGACGACGGTTGAGCAGCACTAACGCCTGACACGTAAGCGAAGCTTGCAGGCGTAACTAGTCTGGGCTGAAACCTATTTAAGCCCAGTGCAGTAGAGGGAGGTGACAGAACCTTTTAACAATTCCTTTGTTCACTCACAACATCTATTGCCTAAGTACAACAGTGAAACATCTCTCATCAGTTGCCTCTCGACAACATCATTTGCCATCTTGCAACAACAAAACTAGACAGACTAGAACATATTTGTGCTAGCGTTTAGCTTTCAGAGGCTAACCGCCACACTAAACTCATGCTAAGTCTCATCGTTCCCAACATAAGGGCTACACCATGCCAATGGTTGAGTTATAAAACTTCCTCAATGACCTCGTGACCGACTCGCCTCACTTGGGCCGTGCTAGTGGCGCACCGGTTCCAGCTCGTGACTACGGAGGCATCCGAACTTCTCAACCGCGCCCACTTGGCAACCCACAAGTCGTAACAACCACGCGCTTCGAGCGCGGTGAAGGCTCTGGTCGTGGACGTTGTCGAAGCCGTGGGATCCGCGGAAGTCGCGGCCGGACTTTTTCAAATACAAGCCGTATGGACTTCAATGCCATCGATAGGGCTTTGACCCATGAGGAGCGTAAACGACACCATGGGGAGGGAGTTTGCTTCAAGCGCAACAAGAAGGGGCACCGTCGCTTCCAATGCCAAGAGTCAGCGCCCGCCGGTGGCGCAGTGGCGGCGGCCCCTAAAGGGGGTGCGCTCGCATGCCCGTCGCCACCTACCTCTCCTCCTGGTGGGCGCTATTAGCCCAGTAGCCGTACCAAGCTTGGCACGGTAGGGGGCTAACCGAGGTACCGACAGTGCGATTAGGAGTTGTCGGGAAGCCATGTACGGAGACTAGAAATAAAAATATCCGTTCACTAGCACTGAGATCTCCCGCTCGGCCCGTCCGATATTATTTCGCGACTTAACACCCGAAGATTCTCTCCCGACAAGGGGGCGGTGGCGGCGTCTGCGAAATATTTTTGGCGAAGGGGCGTACGGACGGATCAATGGTGAGACGCTGGTGTCGCAGTTGGCGGCTGACATCCGGGAAGCAACGCCAGGGCAAGGCGCTCAAAGCAGCCGCCCAACCCTGTGAGCTTCGAGTCTCCCTTGGGGGCGAAGCTCGACGAAACGTAGGACAGAGGAGGGTCGCAACCGGAGTAGCCACACGGTATGGCGGCGGAGGTCCACAGAATCGACCGCCGCCGGAAAAGCCCGGTGCGGGGGGTTTTCGAATAAGTATTTTTGCACCCGATATCTTTTGTGGACTGGCGACTCGATTAGCGAGTTCGACCAATCCCTACCACAGTCGGTACCGAGTTACCGACATGCTGCCTAAGGTAGGGTGTCTAGGGTTATCGCAACGGCAATCTGACAACGTAAATCACCGGGGGAGGGTACGGGCGGATTTCGCAAGGTCGGATGGGTATCGGAAACAAACGGGGACGGGCAGGCGACATGAGAAAATCTGGCGCGGAGGCGGGAGCGCCAACCATATACCGTCTGCAACTGTGGACTTCCTTTCTCCTCCGCCCCCGGAGGGGTAGGGATTAGGGAAGTCTAGGCTAGGAGGCGAGCTGCGACGGGAGGAGCAGCGATATCTAGGACGGGGGAGCGCGCGGATCGAGACGGAGTCGTCGACGACCTGTGCGGGGGGGGGGGGTTCGCCTCCCTCCCCCCCCTAGCTCCGGCACGACCGGAGTCGCACAAGAGGAGAGGTAAGATAGGCCCGTCGCGACGAGCGCCAACTAATTAGCTTGGATGGTCATCGCCCTCGCAGCTGCTGGAGCAGGCTGCGCCTCGCGGAGAATAGCGATAAAATATTTTCATAATAATGTACAATTATTGTCTTCTAGCATGAATTCAAATGTATTGTTATTGCCATTAGAGAGGTTGGGATTAGTGGTTTCATGGCATTCATCCTACGATAAAAACGGTGCTCTAGGAAGCCTGATCACATGGGGCCCGAAGACATCAACCGTTTACTCGGTGATTATTGTAAACAAATTTCATTTTCTTTCAATTTTTTTGGCCCAAAGTTGACTTGCGAGACCCCCATCGAGAACTCCAACAAGCAAAAATGATGGTGGCAAGGCCACTCTTCGGACGAGTTGGAGCAGTTGGCTACATCTTCTTGCCGTCATGAGACAGTTTTAGCGACATAGGTGCAAGTTCCTACTTCGACACCTCCATCGATTTCAGTAGCGACACCTCCAAATGAGTACATGGTCGTCGTCGCCAAAACAAGCAAAGAGATAGTCGCATGCCTTTACAACCCAGACGACGTTCGATCGATTGGAAACCGCTTGACTCTGTTTTTGAACCTCGGCACGCACGGTTCGCCTTCCCTTTGGAAGAATATGATAGTGACAAGGGTCTAAACTCGCACGGTGACTTACCTCACTGTTCGCCGAGTGAGTATATTTTGGAGATAGACTTACTACGTGTGGAGCTTCAACCCTCCTTGGGAGTTGGCAAAAAGATGGCACGTCATTTTGAGAATTGTCGGCGTACATCTCCAACATCTACGATGGCCTTGCTTGTTATACCTAAGTGGGCTAAGTTCGACGACCTCACTCAACACTGAAAATTGTGCCTGGACACATGTGTTTACTCGCTAGTCAATGAATGACCCGACTCAACAAGGGGTCGTTGCTCCTTCTACATGGCCGGTTCAATTTCAGTTGGTCGACGCTGATTGCTATTTTACGATTCAGCCCCGATAACATCTTTGTGGAACCTCCATCGCTGCGTGTACCATCAAAATAGCCTACTACTTCCATCGCTACGATGCGAAAATTTCCTACGGACGCTACCGCCCTTTTGACTGACGACACCGAAACTCGCCCGTCAATTCAAACCGAGCTGAACGTGGAAACCTATAATAGCGAACCGCTAATTTCTGGATTAGTCGATTGCGTTGCGACACTTAACTTTGTAGTATAAGAGACCTTCGTAAGACGCTTTTCTTTGCCAACTCTGAAGTCTATGGTCAAGACCCCAAATCGACTCGCCAACGGACAACGCCTTACGTCTTCTATAGATTGCGAGATTATTTCGAGCTTGCTCGACACGAGTATAAACGGACTTTTCACATCACGCAATTTACGTGCTACTAATGTGGTGCTCGGTTTACCATGGTTGGACGACGAGCAAGCTTCTCTAAAGCTCGGCACGACACGTGTCTTCACTCCGATGGACGGAAGAGCATTGGAGATTCAAACAAAGAATCGGCGACATGAGTATCTACTAAAGCTATGCAAAGTTAAGAAATTCATGCGCAAGACGCGCCGAAGCATGGGACGTAATGTGGAATTTTACGTGATTAACGTCACGCTAGCCGCGGAAAAGCTGGCGGAATTTGGCATTGGAGAGGAGTTTACTGCCGGCCAACGTGAAAACTTCCTAATGTTATTCTACGACGACTTCATAGAATAACTGCAGCATGTAAATTCAGCGCATGCAAGCCGATAGTGGGATCATCTCATTGACACAACTAGCCCAATATAACGCCAACGTCTTGACCGATTGGCACATGCATAGCGCGTTGAGCTTAACCGACAGCTCAAACACGATGTGGAGGCTAGCTTAATTCGTCCCATCTACAATGGGTTTGGCTCGCCAATTCTTATTGCGTGTAAAGCCGATGGCTCGCTTTGACTCAGCATTGACTACCGTGGCCTTCATGAGGTTACGAATAAGGACGCCTACCCACCTCTACGTGTGGATGACACTCTCGATGAGCTTACGGATGCGAGCTTTTAGACCCACCTCGACCTATAGCATATGGCTTCTCGCAAGTTCGAGTGCGTGAAGACGACATTCACAAGACCACCATCCAAGCACTTGACGGCCTCACGGAGTTGGTCGCCATGCCACCCGGATTGTGCAATGCACAAGCTAAGTTCCATTGGATGATGAACGATATCCTACGTGACATTTTACGCAAGTTCGTGACGGTTGACCTCGACGACACTTGTGTCTACATTCGCACCCTTGAGAAACACCTTCAGCACTTGCTACTGCAAGTGGAAGTGCACATGGAGAGAGGACTTAGAAAGATGTCTTACTATTTAGTGTTTAACAACATATTGTAATCGAACAAAGGAAATGTTAAAAGGTTCTGTCACTTCCCTCTACTACACTAGGCTTAACTAGCTCCAGCCTACTAGCTAGCTTGCACTTGCTCTTCCACATGTCTTCGTGCAAGGTGCTAGGGTTCTTGCGACGGTCTAAACAAACTAGCGACGCGGCTTGTCTGTCTCGGGAAATCGGACCAACGCGTCGTTTAGATAGTTAGATTAACTGTGCGTACATGTACGCACCGGGAGGTACTCGCACTACAATACGCATATGTACCCTTTACATGTATTGCAGTAAGGACGCACCCACATTGCACGTCCTTCCGATGGAAGAGTACGGATCAAGTTAGGAACGAGTACATGTACAATGTCATGCAATGTATTGTTACATGACTTTACTCGTCACAACGGCGAATGTTTGAAAGAGCGTGCCGCACAGGTGCGGGCGCGATAACCCCAAGTACACAAGCCCGGTAGTGCTCGAATTCGCCCCCCGTATTTGTCGGCGCATTCCATCATCTTGGGCGCCAAAACATTGCCCAGGATTTGAAAAGATTTGTCAATAAACTCGACACATGGTAGTTACATTTTTTACTTGCGAAGGTGCGAAATCTTGTCCAGACTTTTGTGGAGAAGTGTATTCATAAAAACCCTAAAGCACGCAGGAGAGGGTTTTGTAACTTTTGTGCGGAGCTTTTACTCCGGTGTCGAAGCTGACGTGACGTATTGTTCTGCTGAACTGAGGAGCTTGGTGTCTTTTCTTTCCAGTCGATCTGCAACATTGCTCGCCTGCCTCTCCGACCGGATTCAGAACAGGGGTTGCGCAAAGGGCGCGTTCTGTACGACCAATACACGCAGGTTTGTTCGTGATCATGAGTCGGCCCAAGCAGACACCGCGCAAGCTCACGGGCGGAAAGAAGAACTCGCGTGCTTTTGTCTGGCAGGAGAATGCCAGACGGCAGCCTTCAAAAACCCCCAAGACCCCTCAGTCTGTGAAGAATCGTGTTATCTCACTGACAGATAAGGCTATGAGGTGCGCGGCCTCGACGAGAGTACGCTTGTAGTTGTATGTACGCTGTTTGTATGCTATGGGCGGTTGCCCTGTGTATGTGCCGAGCTGTCGAAGTCAAACACATTGACAATGATGGCAGTCATTTTCTAATAAGCGTGTTTCTCCGAATTAGCAAGTCCGAAATCCGCCAGTCGTTTACATGTTTGAACCGCTGTCGTAGCGTGCAGCACCTTTCTAGAGGGGCTGGCTCACCGGTGGCTGACTGGCTTTGACCTTATTTTATTGCGCTGCTGACATTTGAATTATTGTGGCTGATGCCGAGTCGGGCGCAGGGAAATCCGCAAGTACCAGAACAGTACGAAGTCGCTCGTGCCACGCGCCCCCTTCCAGCGCCTGGTGCGAGAGATAACCCACCGTGTCGTTGTTGGTGAGCTAAGATGGCGAGTGGACGCTATCATGGCACTCCGGGAGGCAGCGGAGGCGTACCTGGTGGGAATCCTGTGTCGAGCACACATCAGCTCACTTTATTTTATCCTCACTTCTTTATCCCGGTTTCTTTTTTTACGCTTTCATTTGCACTTATTGAACGTTACCGTATTCAGGTGGAGCTTTTTAGGGAATCGCAGCTTGCGGCCATCCACGCTAAACGTGTTACAGTAATGTATGCTGGAGCCTTTCGTCATTTCCTAACGGGCATCGACCGTGATCGATTTGTTTTCGGGGCTCCCTCAATTGAAAAGGAATGAAATGTCGTTACCCCCCCCCCCCCCCCCCCCCCCCCCCCCCCCCCCCCCCCCCCCCCCCCTTTGTTGCAGGCCCAAAGACATGCAACTGGCAAGGAGGCTGCGTGGGGATCGCAGATGATAATGGTGGTCAGTGCCTCAGTTTCGAATACGCGCATACTCGGTAGTCCGCTCAACTAACAAATCGAGAGGAACATGAGCTTTATGTGTTGTTGAGGGGCTGAATGTCGGCAGCTCATTTATTTATTATTCACTATCATTATTATTTATGCCGAGCGCGGTATATTTTTATGGAAAATGCACGAAGTATCCGTGTAATAAATTAATGTATTTCTTCCATTTTATGCCTCAAAGATGGTGCCTACCTGTACGTGCCTACTTTCGATGGCGCGTTACCAAACATTCTGCATCTACTGTCTCTATGTTACGGGCGCCATGTCTTGACATTTTCATTTCTTATGGTCGCCCGCAAGTAGCGCAATGACACAGCGGCCCCGGAGGCGAGTGCGCCCGTCAGCACCAAGCCCAGCTCCTCGTTTTGATCGCTTGTAACAATGTAGTTGTCCCATGCTTGGCCCGCTAGCTAGGGTGCTAGTTGAGTGGGGGTGAGAGTAGAGAGCTAGCATCAGACATCACCCTACTAGAAGCTTTTAAAATGTATGTATGTACAATACAACGCCAAGATACCCCACCCCCCCGCTGGGCCCGCCCCATAATTTGATTCGAGACATGATACCCGTTGTTCCTGTCATGATACGGAGGCGGGGGTGGTACCTAATGAGTATGAGGCGGTGAGATGGGTACTTGCCGTTTCGCGGTGGAAGGGAGGTGATGCAACGAGAGGCGGTCGACTTGGCATCAATGCTAGGCCATGGCGCTCGCTACCCGCTTCTCGGTGTCTTCCAAATTGTGCCTCGTCAAGGCGGGGGGCGCCCGGTATGTGCGGACGAAAGCGGCACTCGGATACTTGGCGTTTGGCAGGTGAGATCCTCGGGATCTCCCGCCACCGCTAAAACCTTAGTGCGTGCACGGAGGGATTCGTTTCAAAAGGTCCGTACCCAACATTTTGGATGAAGGTCTCGTTATCGCATTTTCTCCCCCACGCCTCCCCTTGTCGGTGCCCCTCATCGGCAAGAGTGCTTTAATCGGCATGCCATGGGTTATCGCGACGGGACGCTGCTCGCACATGCGGTCCCCTAGCAACGTAAATCACAAGGGGAGGGTATGAGCTAATGGGCGGACCATATATTCGCGATCGAAAGGTGTTAAAAACATGTAGCGGAGGCGCGAGAACAAGAGCAACACTACGGTAGGAGCGCCGACCGAAACCGTTTTGAGGCAAGGGTCGCTATCACATGGCCAATTGATGGTGAAACCGAAAGAAACGTGTTCTAGGTGGATCGACTCGATGGGAAAAGTAGCCCGAACAATGTAACCCGTTGTAGAGACGGTGGCGGATGGGCTTGCCCACGAGGCTACATGTGTTGGAGGCGGGGGGTCAATTTGACTGCCCCCTCCACAACTCCTAGGTGTCCGGAGAGGCATCGACGCCCATACCATAGAAGTCCGCTTCCCCTCGCTACTGCGCAACAACATTGGCTGACCAAAACTTTGCGGATTGAGTAGGCCGTGCCGCAAGAAGATGGAGCACTTGGCAATGACCTGGATGTCACTTCGTTGGATAATAAGATGGTGCTCTTTGTAAGATAAGATGGTGCTTTTTCTGGGATGTTGTCTTTGCAGGTTTTTCATTCGCTTGAATATTATTAATGGATTTGCGGGTGGAGTAACGGTGGCCCGAGGAGGAGTGGCCAACAAAGCGTGGCTCGAGGAGGCGAATACCATCGAGTTGGTGGGCATGTGGCCAAGTTGTGTCGGGAGGATTTCTTCCGGGAGGGTGGCTAGGCACTAGGCAAGAGAGGCGGTGCCTAGGGCTTCGTCGGCGATGACAAGTCTGATGTGCATGTGGACATGGAATGCATGTGTTGGTTCGGTTTGTGTGAGTGGGTCGTGCGAGGTATCTTTCGTATTTCGCTTCCGCTTTCTCGCGCTGGCAGCCTTGCGATGGAAGGTCAACAAGCTTAGCTTGATGCCGACATCCGCACTTCGTCCTCCCTTGGCACGACCTCCATTTAATATGTACATGGCTATTACCCCTTTACCCTAGTGGACACGGGTCGATTGGTTCCAGCAATGGCGGCTGACTTGGTTGATCGCTTGATCATTTTGGTGGTTGTTCGACGGTCTTCAAGGTTGGGTGCGGCAGACTCTCGCTCTTTGTGGTCTGAAAGTTATACCAACATGAAGGAGTTTGTACGGAGGCCTACATCTCTCCCCTTCCGTCGATTCCTTCGGGACGTGCATCGTGAATACATGCAACGTCTTGCTGTGTTTCTTCATGGCACGCTTGGCTTCTGTCTTTTGTGATGCCTTGCATGAGGGTGGTGCATTTAATGTTGTGTGCTTCTCTTCATCGTGGGCTTAGCCTTCTTTACCCCTTTGTCTACTTCTTTGCTGGTGGATTCCATTGGTTTCTTTGTAGTGCACGTGTATACGTTTTCGTCTTAGATAATACATCTGATGCGAATTTGGCAATTAAGACTAAGTCGATTATGGGCTATGGATATGATTTTTCATTTTCATCCGTAGTTATATATCTTTGCCGCAAAGAAATAGAGGGGGTAGATACATGAAAGAGAGCCCCATGGCCGACTCGTATTCCCTAAGACCTAAATGAAAGTTGTAGGCTGGTCTTTAGGCAAGAGACGGTTGAATACCGGCACTTGTTATTATATTTTTTATTTCAATTCACTTGCGTCTCCCGCGCCCTGCGCTCTCTACCCTAGTCCCGGATGAAGAGTCTCGCCGACTATTGACCTCAAGCTACATGTATCGTCCACTCCATGCCGCTAAATACTACTAGCCGGAGTGTATGGAGGAGGGTATTCCTCATGAACGGCATATACAAAGCGGTGGGGTGGGGGGGGGGGGCACTTTCTAAATGTGTAGAAGTGTTAGGAGATTGGTGCCATGGCAAAAGAGACATCAATAATGCATAATCGAAGAAATCGCGGAAGAAGGGTTTGCGTGGGGTTTTAGTGTTTACCCTCACGCAAAAGGCCAAAAATGGCATACCATTGTGCGTGGAGCGTCATATATACTTGGGATTTGTGTCTAGTAAGGCAACGCAGAAACATGTCATGGCGGCTAGACTTACGAAGCGCCATGGCAACGCATGTAATACAGCTCCCGTGTAATTTAAACCTATATAGCATAACGCAAACTTACCATTTACAAGTAATGGGGGTCGCCATTTGCCATTTTGTCACCGTTCGGCGTGTAGTTCCCGGGCTGCCACCGGACGGCTTAAACCAACCAAAGAAGTACCAATCCTTTGTCGTAGACTCGTAGGGACGACAATGGGGTCCATGCAGTCTAGGACCACGCTGGACTCCGTCACCCATCCGCCGAAAATGTAAATTTTCTGCATCGTGACGACTCCGATGGCGTATTCAAATTGAAATTGGATGACAACAATAATATATCCGCAGACTGAACCGACTGCTCTCGAACGGCCAATAATACTCTGCCATCTAGGAAACTTAGGTGAACGATTGGGCCGGGTATTCTTCGACCAAGTACACCGATCGACACACCTATTTGAAATGTGTTTCGACGTTGCTCGGAGGTTAAAAACTGTAAGCAACCGCAGTAATTGTGTTGTGAGATCCCCGTGGTGGGCATGATAATGGACACATCCGTACGTTGTACTCCGGGGGAGTCTTGGCCCTACTATCTCGCCAATAGTGGATGTACTGCGGGAGCCCGTTGCTCGGGCAGTACGGGGTAAATATATGAGATATATCCCCAATGGGTACCGACTTTTAGGCGCGGTACTTGGTTACGGCGTACGGCTCCGGACACGGAGGTGCCGGGTTCGAGCCTTGGTGATGGCACTTCCGTGTACCCCTTTGACAGGTTAGGTACAAAGCAAGACTTGTGGCTCGCGGGTTTACTCAGGAGAAGGGTGTGGACTACCACGAGACCTTCGCTCCCACAATGAGGGTGATTTCTATTCGAACGTTGCTCGCGCTTGCTGCTTATAATGATTGGGAGGTGGAGCAGCTTGATGTGGTGACGGCATTCTTCAGCGTTACATTCCCCGCCTCGGCGCACCTTGCGCATGAGCTTTTGAATCTTGCCAAATGACATCACTAGGTATTCTGATCTACGCTCCTCCGTCTGCGTGTCCACCGTTGTACCGTCCATGAGGGTGAAAACACGCGTCGTGCCAATTTGTAAAGAGGAATGTTCGTCGTCGACCCATGGTAAACCGAGTACCGAATCAGCTGCGCGTAAGTCACGTATGACATAAAAAGTCCGTTGGAACTCATGACGAGCGAGCTCGAAAGTGATGTCATAGACCGTCGAAGACGTCACGCGTTGTCCGTAAGCTAGTCGAACAAATGTCTTAACCTTGCGAGTCGGCACAGATAAGCGTCGTACGAAGTCCTCTCACACAAAGTCAAGTGTCGCGGCGCAGTCGACTAATCCGGAAATTAGCTGTCCGCCATTAAAAGTTTTCACGTTCAACTCGGTTCGAATCAAAGGGCGAGCTTCGGTGAGGTCAGTCCGCAGGGCGGAAGCGTCCGTGGAAAAATGACGCAGCGTAGCGATGGAAGCTACATGTTAGCGGTTAGGGTACGTAGGTTAGCGGTGACGTAGGGAAATGGAACATACGCCGCAAACACGAAAACGAGATGGTCATTGCGAGCATGTAACGGAATTCGTACATGGTTGGTACCCAACAACGTCAAATCATCTACGATTAAGGTAAGGCCAACTTCCTCAAACAAGTCGCGATCAACAACGTCGACATGCTCTTTGTTAGGCAAAGTCGAACCGGCAAGGAACAAAGTTTTACCATAGCGGGGTTCACGCTATAACACCGCTTGAATGTCCGAGGCTTTGGAACCTTCGAGATGTAGTACGACCACAACATGGTTACTTGGTCCAATAGAAGCCATGCCGAATCAATCAATTAGCGTCAAACGAGTTCAAGTAACATCGAAAGCGTGCGTAGATCTAAAACGCTCCGAAACCAGTGTGACAAGTAGCCTTCATAGAGGTAAATGTAGTAACAAATATGCTATGTGTTCTTGTTTGCTACAGCTATTGCATGTGGAAGTGTAGATGCAAGGGAGATTGGAAAGATGTCTGACTGTTTAGAGTATAACAACATATTATAAACAAACAAAGGGATTGTTAAATGGCTATGTCGCCTCCCTCTATTGCACTAGGGCTAAATAGCTCCATCCTATGTAGCTTGCACCCGCTCTCGTTTGGTTCTCGTGCCTAGTGTTAGCGTTCTCGTAACGGTATGAACAGACTAGCGGCGCGGCTTGTCTGTCTCGGGAAATTAAACTAGCGCGTCGTGCGTCTCTGGAAATCAACCCATCACGTAATCTAGGTAGTCAGATTAGCTGTGCGTACATGTACGCACCGGGAGGACGGTAATGGTACTACGGTACGAATCAATTCCCTTAGCTAGTTTGCAGTTGCGACGTACCCACGTTGTACGTCCTTCCGATGGAAAAGTACGGATCAATTTAGTAACGAGTACATGTACAATGTCCTGCAATGTGATGTTGCATGCTTGTACTTGTCACATATGGACACACCTATATTGCAATATTGTAAGCAATCGCAGTAATTGCCATAGTAGTCCCCCAGCCTAAGCAGTAACAACATAAACAGTTTTGTAATCAAAAAATAAGATCTACAAAAAAGCCAAGCTTGTCTAGAAAATGCAAAATCAAGATGCTGCTCGAACTTCACGATGCACGGCCCGCTCCCACCGAATCGGGGTACCGATCGGCCTAGGCCGATCGGCGTTCGAGAGGCGCGACTGCTAGCACTAGCATCCCGCTGCCTAGTGCTTATGCACAAGGTGGCTATTCGTCATCATAGTACTTAGTCTTCTGCTATTAGCGGTACTCTATTCCCAATTAGTGGCGGTCGGCCGACCCTGCCGGTGCCGATGCCGGCCGCCATCCCTATCTTCTCTCGTATTCACAGCCGGCCCCCTTTTGGCACGACCTACGTGTAACTATCCGGTCCCGATTCCGCTAGAGACGGGTTATGGGCCCTCCACCAGGTAACACTATAGAAGAGCGTGTGTAAAGCGCTCGGCGCCACACTAGCCCTACCTACTCCCATGTAAAAAAGAGTAAAGCGTGTGTAAAGCGCTCGGCGCCACGCTAGTAATTCATCGTCCAACCGACACCACGCTTCGCCTTCGAGCTAGTTGTCCGCGATTGCTCTACCATCTCCCACGTAAAAAGGAGAAGAGCGTGTGTAAAGCGCCCGGCGCCACGCTCGCCCCACCAAGCTTTCAGTCTCACCTAGCGTTCTGCCTACCGATGCTCTCGACCGGATCTTGTTGTTTAAAACCGACCCGCGAAAATTCGGCCCGTGCGTACTTTAATTAGTAATGTTATAGTTTTTTCCCGAGGCAACGCCGCAACGCTCACCTAAGTTAGGCAAGAGCTAACCTTTCCCACGGCGAAAGGGGGGACCGGGGGAGTCAGCACGAGCAGCGCCCGTCTATGCTTTTGCGTGTCTACACGCTCCTAACAACCCTGTTGGCTTTGCTTCTTCCTCGCCGGTCACTCTCATGCGTCGGCTAATTCGCCCGTGGACAGTTTTTCCCGCTACATGTCAGAATAGTACATAACACAGTACATTTGGAATAACTTCATATCGGCAACTCGCCGGTAGCGGCACGTTCATGTGAGCACATATCGCTACACCTACCCGGCATGAGACACACGCTACAAGCACTACACCTTCGACCAAGATGGCACCTTCATCGACGCAAGCAAGGACGACGTCAAGAACTCGGCTACCTTGAGGGGGGGTGTTAGCACTAGCATCCCGTTGCCTAGTGCTTATGTACAAGGTAGGTATTTGTCATTCTAGTACTTAGTTTTATGTTATTAGCGGTTATCTGTTTCCCCGATCGTGGCGGTCGGTACGACCTACGTGTAACTATCCTTTCCCGATTCCGACAGCGACGGGCCATCCTAATCTAGCTCCCGCGTGCCTTCGGTATTGCCGGGGAAAGGAGGGGAAATGCTAGCAAAAAACCCTCCTCACGCGGTCGCTCGTCGATCCCGCCGTCGCATCCCGTAAGCCCCGCCCCTAGGTCGTAGCCGCTCCTCCCGTCGCGACTTTCCTCCTAGTCGAGGCCCCCCGTCACCTCGAAGGCAGGTGGGGGGGACTAAGACTACCACACATAAAAAAAAGCGCTCTTGCCGCCGCGCTGGCAAGTTTTCCATGCCATTTCCCCGGCTTATCTTGTCAGGTACCCGGGTACTTGTATGGAAAACCAACCAACGGCTGTACCCTCCACCCACCGATCGCGCGTCCGTCGAGCACCCTTGTTTCGACTGCGAGCCTCCGCGTTGTCTCGGGCTCGCATTCTCTAATATCAGGTGTGCATGTCGATAGTGAGTAGCGGTGGGGTAGGGCATGGTTACCATTGCCGGGTCCAAAAAGGTCGCGGGGGTGCGAAAATTATTCAAACCCTCCGCACAGAGTTTTCCGGCGGTGGTTTATCCTCATGACAATGTCGCCCTTGGGCCTCGCCGCTCCTCCCGTCGCGACATTCCCCCTAGTTGTTGATATCGTGCTGCCCCCCCTTGGGTCACCTCGACGTCAACGGGCCGCTCGACGTGTAGCGAGCGCCCTTCTCTAGCGCTGCTTTTCAGCTGTCCGCCGCCAACTCTAGCATCCTCAACCCGCCGGTGATCCGTCCGTACCCTCCTCGCCAGAAAATATGTCATAGATACATGTCCCATCCCTCCGAATGGAACGCTATATGAAGAGTATTTTAGCAGCGAAGAAATGTATCGGACGGCCCGAGCCGGAGATCTTAGTGCGGGTGTACGGATATTATGATACACCACATTTATACTAACATCAAAAGATATGTAGTCACGCACACCAAAACCCACGCCGTCAAACTCTTAGCCAAACGCACCAAACATGGTCACAAACATAGTCACATATTCCACATCGCCCAACTCAACCACGCCCTATTCAACGTCCACAATTAAGTACCATCGCGAACTTATCCAAACAACAATTAACTCACGAACACGAATTATTATTATGGGGGTTTCACGACACTCGACTCTTCGCATGCTGCCCGACGCAGTGACGCTCCTTTTAAGGCAGCTCCTTAGCAACAATCACATGGCTAGTACCTGCCCCACTATGGTTGGCCTCCGCCAAGTTTGTCACAACAGTGCGCTACAATTACTCATCTCACTCCTCGAGGCATCCAATGGCAGAATATGGGACATATTATGCTCACCCTTGTGAAATAAGGAATTTTGCCCACCTTCTCGAATCGATTGTCTACCCGAAATAGACACTCGTGTTAGAGTTGGGAACGGATAGTTACACGGAGGTCGTGCCGGCCCCACAAGGGGGCCGGCTGTGGTGACTAGAGAAGTGAAAGGAGAGAGATGGCGGCTGGCGAAGGCACCGGCAGGGCCGGTCGACCGCCACTATTATAGGGAATAGAGTACCGCTAATAGTATAACACTTAGTACTAGAATGACAAATAGCTACCTTGTACATAAGCACTAGGCAACGGGATGCTAGTGCTAACACCCCCCTCAAGGTAGCCGAGGTCTTGCCGTCGTCCTAGCTTGCGTCGAGGAAGGTGCCATCTTGGTCGAAGGTGTAGTGCTTGTAGCGTGTGTCTCAAGCCGGGTAGGTGTAGCGACATGCGCTCACATGAATGTGCCGCTACCGGCGAGTTGCCGATGTGAAGCGGTTCCAAATATAATGCGTAATATACTATTCTGATATGTAGCGGGAAAAACTGTCCACGGGCGAATTAGCCGACGCATGAGAGTGACCGGCGAGGAAGAAGCAAAGCCAACATGGCTGCAAGGAGCGTGTAGACACGCAAAAGTGTAGACGCTGCTCGTGTTGACTCCCCCCTTTCGTCGTGGTAAAAGTAAGCTCTCCGCTAAGTTAGTTGATCGTTGCGGCGTTGCCTCGGGAAAGAAACTATAACATTACTAATTAAAGTGCGCACGGGCCGAATTTTCGCGGGTCGGTTTTAAACAACCATATCATGTCGAGAGCATCGGTAGGGTGAAGGCTAGGTGAGACTGAAAGCTAGGTGGGGTGAGCGTGGCGCCGGGCGCTTTACACACGCTCTTCTCCCGTTGGAGATGGTAGGACAGTCGCGGACAACTAGCTCGAAGGCGAAGCGTGGTGTCGGTTGGACGATTTATAAGCGTGGCGCCGAGCGCTTTACACACGCTCTACTCTTTTTTGCATGGGAGTAAGTAGGACTAGCGTGGGGACCGGCTGTGGTGACTAGAGAAGTGAAAGGAGAGAGATGGCGGCCGGCGAAGGCACCGGCATGGCCGGCCGACCGCCAATAATATAGGGAATAGAGTACCGCTAATAGCATAACACTAAGTACTAGGATGACAAATAGCTACCTTGTACATAAGCATTGGTTGTACATAGGCAACGGGCGGATGCTAGTGCTAACAACTCCCACCCATGCTCAACCCCTTGTGTCGCGGATGGCGGACACAACCGAAGGTCTACACTCCTCCGCCTAGCACCCGTACCATCATACCACCTCACATCCTTTCTCATGAACTCGTCCCTCGCGCACATAAACCCGACTTCATCCGACTCATTGACTCCACATTCACCGCAACCCCAACCGGAAGGCGCAAACTAATTCCAATATCCTCGACCCAAATTGGCGTATATAAATACTCTCCAGTTTTATTTTTCCCAAGTCGCGTTCAACATCGAGACGAAGTACGCTCCCCTCGCAAGAGTGCTCAAGCTCCATTGACCTCGAACCGAGGTGGACGTGCTCCTCGTCGTCATGAGTCCCACATGCTCCCCACATACTATAACTATTGAAAGTATATCACAACCCTCCTTACACTCCGTACGAACACGGCAGATAAAATTCAAATTCTCGCCCCACCCGTACCTGGTAGTGTCATCTATCGTTCACAAATTCCACGTACACTGCTTTCCCTAATAGTTCCAATACCTTTTGAAAGTATACCGAGCCGTAGGACCGTCCTCTGTCGAACGCGCACACAACCCCACGAAACGACACAACAACCGAATTTCTCACGAGTAAGGTCACTCCCGGGGGGGGGGGGGGGGGGGGGGGGGGGGGGGGGGGGGGTGAGGGGCTAACACCCTACTACACAAATGGAGCAACATGATTCGGGGTAATGCCTCAACCATGGACTAACAACTACCCAACGCCTAATCATGGGGGGCGTGAGATAGCAGCCGACATGATATCTATAGTAATTCAATGTCAATTTACGAACATGCCGAATGTCCGCGGGTAGCGGGTCGGTGTTGGAAACTTGAACCCGCGGACAACATGATTGGGTTGAGAGCTTGGTAAGGAGAGCGTTGCGCCGGGCCCTTTACACGCGCTCTTCTCCTACTGATGGAGGGTGGTACAATCGCTGACAAACATCCTAAGGCGTGGCATCGTAAGTACGAGGTAGGACTTGCGTGGCGCACTCGCGCCCAACGCTTTCCAATCGCTATACTCCTTTTTGACATGGGTATGAGTAGGACTATTCCGGGTAATGTTGTAGAGGGCCCATAACTTGTTGGAAGTTAAGATATATGGTTACGCGAATAGTCGAGCCGGCTGTGGTGACAAAAAGGAGTGAGAGGAGAGATTGTCGGCCATAAGGTAATAAATAAGCATAAGGTAATGGGATGCTAGTGCCAACACAAACATGTGGGAAGTCATTAGGTCCTTGCACAACAACTTACTATTTGGGCATTGAATTATCGCCTTCTCAATTTGCTTCAAACCAAAAACAAGCACGCTAATTCATGTCCTCACCTTTCCGATAACATGAGCATTTACTCTCAGCATAGGTATGATACATCGATGAGCATCCTCCTCGAACACCGAACGCACACAATAAAGGCATACTATTGTAATTGATGTTGAGACAAAGATTGATGAACCACAATGCATCCTTAAACGCTGCATTGCAAGACACTCTCATTACGCTTGTACGGGTTTTGTTCGCCGCCCATGCACATCTCTACATCCCGAAATGTAGCAGGCTCTCTATGATGGCAGAGCAGCAGCCTTTGTGTCCATCATTCGCGTGCAGTAGAAATCCTCACGTTGCCTAATAAATTTAGGCAAGTACATGATAATCGTCAGCATTGATACGGGGCAAGGAGGCCAATTTCTTAGCTGTCATAAAGCCACTCCGCGCCATGCCCGCCACCTCGTCGCTCTCTTGTGTGATTTGTTTCCATCGCTTGGAGTGATTAACACAGCAACGGACACGACAGAGTAATGATATTATATTGTTTCGGATGTGGCGAAAGGGATATAGATACTTGGGATACGAGTTGTATATCAGCGGCTGGCGGCCTCCTTGGAGTCGCTGGACAAGGAGGCCCATTTGGAGACGTTCAGCAGCGACGGGACGGCAATGCACGCGAGCGCCGTGAGCAGCTGCCCCTCCTGAAACGGGGCATCCAACGCCAGCTCACCGTACTTTATCACCGCCCCCAACGCGAAAGACCAGCCCCCGATCTTCAGCACGAACAGCAGGTCCGAGTCGGAGGCGTACTGCTGCGCCAGATCCTCCCACCCCACCTGGGTCGTCTCCGTTATTCTGCTGGGCGTTGGCCTGTCCGTCGTGGCTACCGCCGGTTCAGTGTCCTCCTCGTTCGCGTCTGCGTTCTCAGCGCCGTAACGCCAAATGCGGTAAGCGGCAATCGCGCAAGTAGTGTTACCGACAACCGTCAGCATTGCCTGTAGCGCGACAACAGAGGAGAGGGAAGGGGCGTTGTAGAAGACGTGGTATACGCAGGCCGTGATTCCGGAGGAGTGGGAGGGTAGCATCCCCCAGGTGAGGCCCTTCCATCGTGGGTTGCCGCTGACGTCAGCGTAGCTCCACACCAGCCCCATCCCGACCAGATACTCGATGACCGACGACGTGTGTACCGCCCACGTGGGGACGGAGAGAGCGTTCGTGGGTTCGGGGTGCAGCGCGAAGGGGGTAGTGGTGGATGCGAGGGAGGCCACATGTGTGACCGCGTCAGCGCCACCGGGGAGGCTGACGCCGCCGAGGAGGGTTAACCCGGCGGCAGTGCTAAGCAGCGCGCGCTTTATACTACCGAGATCGTCGTCGTCTCCTCCGTTGTCTCCCCCCCCTCCCTTCCCGATCGCGTCGCGTAGCCCTAGCACCAAGAGGAGATTGGTCACAGTGAGCATAGACTCCGCGGTGCCGTGTAGCCAGTCCACATTGGCGAGGATGTCGTGGTAGTGCACCTTGGCGTATATGCCCGCCGGGATCGTCGCAAACACAAAGACAAGAAGGAATTTGAATGCAAAGCTGACACGAGGCGGGCACTTTGTCTCAGGGCGGTCCAGAAGCCAGAGGAAGGCGAGGTAGGGGAATAGGGATACGGCAAAGAGGTTGGCCTCGATGCTCTCCCACGACTCCGCGGAGACGCCCCAAGGGTCAGGCAAAGCAGCCGCACGGACCCGACCGTGAGATATACAGCGCTTCCCTCCTACAAAGCTCCTCCCTAGCGCGCCCTAAAACCAAGCACACACACAAACACACCGGGCACGAGCGTCACTCTGAAAGGCAAGACCTTCCGCGCATTGCTCAAATTGTGTGCTGGTCGGAGCGAATCGGTTTGAGTAAAAAATTTCGTCAGTGATGTATTTCTTATTATTCATTTCTCTGCTTCACCGACGTACCCGTGACGTCAGCGATACGGGCGTCAGTGCAGTGCAAACCACTTGATGAGGCTGGTGCAGTGTTGTTGAGCGGGTGAATGGTCGCCGCCGTGCGATACCCTGGACTGTTGTCGTTCGACCCGAGGATCCACGGCGGCAGGCTGCTCGAACTGGCCCCGCCGATTTTGAGGAAGTCACTACTGCCATTGTCATCGGTTGCATAAGGCTCCGATATGGCGAGCAAGGCGAAAATTTGCAGTGTGCACTGAACACGACGACCGTCTTCAAGAGCATTGATTTAAAGCGAAAGGTGTGATGTATTGGAGTGTGAACGTAGTTGACAAAGCTATGGCGACGGAATGTCGTTCCGGGTTTAGTGATGGTTCTTGTTTGACGGCGCGTGGCGGATGGCTGTGAGTGGGAAACAATATTGTAAACCTGTACCTGTATATCGCTATTATGGATCGTGGCACGCGCGTGGTTCTTCGCTCTGTTGTGCAGAACGTCATAAAATTGAATATGTTAAACCCGTACAGGTCTCTTATGGACCGCGGTAATTGACCTGAGTGCTGCCGATAATTGCACTGTACGGGTACTGGTTATCTTTCGTGCATCCCCCGGGATGTGGTACGTATTGCCTTGCCATATATTGCCTTGCCATATGTATTGCCTTGGTATATATTGCCTTGCCATATCTATGTCCAACCTGTCAACATCTCATTTTCTTGCTTGGTGGCCTCCACTGCTTTTTCTTGTAAGAAATTTGTTGATTATTATTGCCCTCTGTCCAGACCTCTACCCGTACTGAAAATATATGAACCCGTACTGGCAAGCATATTAAACAGATTTCGGCCGGCGCGTCACGATCGTCGCCTGCATCACCGAGCCACCTCATTGCCTGGTTTGTGCTTACCTGTCAAACTTTATGTACTTATAGACTTTGGCTTTAAAGACACCAAGAAGGCTGCAACTTCTGATTGGCTGGGATGAAAGACCTGGCCCATACAGGAAGTACGAGCAATTTTACAGTCGTGGACTCCCTATTATTGCTGTAATTGGCTTCAGTGGTACAGGTACGGGTAAGTGGTAAAGGAGTCAATTCCATACCTCAACTTGCGCAACAACCACGGGTAACCTAACTAACATACTACATACAATGCTTCAGATACCCGTACCATTTCAGTAGAAAGCATCGCAGCGCGCGCGTCAATGTTATCGGATGAGATCTGTAATTATCAGAATCGCTGCCACACTCGCTGCTCTTGATCTGTCGGCATTGTACATTGATGTCTTTAGCAGAAAGCCTGATAGAAAAGGGACAGTGCGCAATTATTTCGATCGAGACCGGTGCAGAGCGTTATTCAGGATCAGATTAAATACGAATTGGTCCGACAGACGAAATCGATAGATAAACTACCAAAGGATTACATCCTATTATTATTCAGGTCTCATTAAGCCTTTATGTATCTCCGCGCCGATATCAGTCAGGCGACTGCACCGGGATCAGCAGACGAACGACTCCGTTCCGCGAAACCCCTTCCCCGTCGCTGCTCTTGTCAGGAGACGGGGGCCACGCTAGACGGCTCACCGATATAAGTGTCCAGCCTGAGGCGGGATGATATGCTACCCCGGAGCTACTTCACCTCCCCTTGGCACTGCTATTGGGGGGCAGGGCACTACTATCGCGATTCGTCGTAACGTACCTGTGACGACAGTCTCCGCTTCCCGCCACCAGAGCTTACCGTCGGCGGCAACTCTTCCTCGTCATGAACTTCATACCACTCAGCACGGCAAGAGGATCGCGAATTCTATGTTTAAGTTCGCACTTGACCAGGGGAAGGCGAGTACATGTTATACAACCATTGCGCTGGAGGGGCAGAGGAGAGAGGCACTTGGGGGTGGTGTCCCTGAAACAGACGTCATAGCGCGGACTAGTATGGGCAGTTTAGCTCTCCCTCCACAACGCCCTGAAGCCAAGGCCCGGAGTCGCGCCTACTGTGGCTTCAGCGTCGTGTGCCGTAGGTGTACGTCCTGTGCTACCTCTCGGTCAAACGGCGTGCTACCTCTCGAACTGACGGGAGAGTCGCCGCTGCTGGAAGCCGCCCCGGTTCGCAGGAGACCTCGCCGATCTTTAACAGGCCCATGTTTTGGGATGGCGGACTCGCACAGCGGCAATAGATCTGCAGCGGCACGGCTGGGCAGCGTAGCGGTCAGGGCGCAGAGTGTTGATGCAGCAGAGCGAGAAGCGGCGGTGACGTCGACGGTGCCGGGGGAAAGCGACGAAAGTAGCCCGGCGGCGGGCAAACCATTGGGCGGTACCGCGAGGGACGGCTCGAGTGATAGCGTTGGACCGGCGACACTCAAGCAACGTGAGCTTATTGTTGCCTTGGGTGTCGATGATGGCACGGCGAAGGCCCAGAAGCCGCCACTTTTTCGTGGCCTCACCGAAGACGAGTTTACTCGGCGAGGGGTCCGCGACACGTTATGCTTTACGCTTGTTTTGGTGTTAGCGGGCGGCCCGTCTGGTCTTGGCCATCTCACCGTGCAAAGCCTCACCGGTCTTGCGGTTGCCCTACGGCAGGCGCACACCCACCCGCAGATAATCTTCTTCACGTCGTCCCTCGTCCCTTTTCTCGCCTTTGTATACGAGCTATGGCACTGCGGTCGAGAGACGCGTGGCGTATGCCTCGCTTTCGCGTCACTCCTAGTCTTCGTGGTGGCGGGAATCCCTTTGGAGAGCTACACCGAGTCAGAGTTTGGAGAACTCGTCTCGAACGTCGACTCAGTGCACTTTGGCGTGCAGTCACTGGTAAGTTCGACCAACCTTGCCATTATTCTTGCACTACAGGATGCAACCCTGAACGCGGCTGCCAGTGCCTCGCCCTCCGGCGGCCGACAGGTGGGGCTTCGAGCCGACACGGAGCTGCTCTCTGCTCTCGTCGTAACCTCCGTCGCGGGCGCTTCAGCTCTGAAGCACGCGGGCAGCCAGTTGGTGCTTCACCCTTCACCCGGAGCGACTGTTGGTGACAGCGACCTGTACCCCTTCCTTTGCGTCCTCTTTCCGACGCTCATGGGTGCCGGGTGGCTACTGCTAGCAAGCCGTTTACCAGACGACTCAGAAAGAGTTGCGACCGACAATACCAGAACCGAGAGTGGCCCGATTGAGGACGACCTGCTTCAGTTGTCGCTGTGGTCAGGCGCCTCGATATTGGCTCTGGCTGCTATTCTCGCGCCTTGGGGTGGGTCGGAGTATATCCCCGAGCCGGCTAACGCGCTGTCGGTGCCCACTTGGTCCGTGCACGTGTTTAGCCTTTTGGAATGGAGCGTCGCTATGGCTTTGGTGTGGCAGTACAGCCAAGTGGCGCGGCAGCCTGCATGGAAGGGCCTTGCGTGGGGTATGATTCCGCTTCACGGCAGCGGCCTCTGCGCTGTCGTGTTTCACTTGTGGTACAACAGTCCCGACTTGGACTGGCTTATTTCGCTGCAAGCCTTTCTCACCTTACTCGGCAACACGACCTGCTGGTACGCCACCCGACGCATCCGAAAGACCATCACTAGCACCACTACATAGGCACATTAAGAGCTTCGGGCCCAATCATTACTTCTGTGCGGCAATTATAGGCAACAACAGTGTCCACTCGTCTCGCAAAATAAAGATGTGATGATTTGGATGACCCCCGACTATCAACACGTCTTCTATTTCTTGCATCACCTCTACTTCCACGCAAAATATGGTCGTATGGCCGTGGGGTTGGTATATGTCTCCTCCAAACTTGCGTGAGTGGAGTGTTGTGAGGGTATTGTGAGACTTAGACGGGGGTCCTGCGAAACCGCGTTCGGGTAACGTCAAAAGCACAGTCACAATCCCTTCCTTGCAGACCCAAAGCACACATCTTCCTTTTGCGGTAAGCTCGACTCTGCTCTACCTTCTGCACTATAAACTGGCGTAGGATGGAGAAAGCTGCATATGAATCCTGCCAGTCTCCCAATGATATCAAAGTGGGGACACTCAGTCTCTCATCCTGGCAATCAAAGATGTGATAATCTCCGTATACGCAGCTTCGCTGTGGGGTTTCGTTACCCTCACTTCAAGAAACAGATAGTAGTACCAGTGAGGGACGACAGCTAGAAGATAGTGTTAACTATCTCCGCACCCACCCTGTGGGGCCCTTCCCCTCGACTACACTCCTCACACAATATTTCCCCCATTCCTCTACCTGCAACCCCCCCCCCCCCCCTCCCTGTTACCCCCAAGCACGCCCTGCCATGACTCTCCGTGCATCTTCCCTACTCTTCTATTCCCTCCACGGCACCCCTGCTCTCTCACATAAATCCACTTCCATCTCCTGGACCTCTCCCCTCCTACGCCGTGACCTCGTCCTTCCGTCAATCTACCAAAGATGTAGGCATTGTCGGTTCCCTCCCATGCCTACATGTCGACGGCGCAAGCGCCCGAGCTATTGCCTTAGACATGGGGCTGATGCGGCTTACACAACGGCAGCGGACTAACACGCATACCTCATTGCGGAGCGAATATGAAACTCGGCATTAAAAACACTTTTCCCGTTGGTGAGGGTGTAGTTACTTTCATTTGAACAGCAGTCACCTCTCAGCCGAGGTTCATCAGTGCCTGATCCGAAACGTCGAAGCTACTACTATCGTCATTGGACTGCGCATGCGGGTCCCAGTTCGGCTGCTGCTGTTGTTGCTGTTGGGAAGGGTGACCGGACGCTGTATGCGGCCTCTGCCTCACTTGCCTCTGCGACTGCGGTGGATCAGTTTCATACGTGGCGGCGTGTTGCTGCAGTTGATGCTGCTGCGTGGGCGGCACCGACGCCACCCTAAAGTGCCCCTCGTGGTGTCCGGCTGCAGCATGCGCCTTCGACTTAGCGGTTCCCACCTTTTTCCTCCCCGATGCGCTCAACCGTTTCCCTCCCCGCGCCGTCGTCTGAGCCTGCGCCAGCTCCACCTTGACCGCCTGCAGCTCAGCCTCCAGCTGCCCACACCGTTCCTGATAAAACCTCTCGTTCTGCCCCGCCAGCTTGGCCCCCTTTTTCTCCAGCTTCATCTCCTGCGCTAGCTTCCCCTGCAGTTGCTGCAATGTGAAGGAGAGAGCACACAAACTCACACTGCGGCCTTCCACTCTCATTTGAACCCATTTCTATAGCTGGCCTGAACACTGACGAGCTCTTGTTGTCCCCCCCCCCCCCCACCCCCCCACACACACAGACCATTTCCCTTGGGCTGTTACTTTTCTCCGCCCCATGCCTCTCCCCTCAGCTCCCTTTCTAGAACCTCTTGCACCAGAGACGTAGCCTCGTGCCCTAAGAGTAGCGAATTTCCGCAAGGCACAGTCAACTAACCTTTGCGGCATGCAGCTCTGCATTCAGCTGCTCAATTAGCTGCTCGTCGTCCTTGTGCCGTTGATTTAGCTCCTTCACGCTCGCAGACAATGCGCTCTGAGCCGCGCAAAGAAATTTGCTCAATACCGCTTATCAAATTAATTAACATCTATTAGGTCAATGTACGAATGTCAGCGAATTTGTGTGTACATGTACATTCTTGCATGCCTCTCTACGTGTTTGTTCGTGCGTGTGTGGAGAGCGATTGATTGACTCTATGTGCCAGCATTCATACTCATATGCGCTGTCCCGTCAGTACATACTTGATTTGGGGGACCGTGTAGATGAGCATTTGGGCTTTGTGCGGCCTGTGAGTGTACTCATGAATGCAGTTTACCCCACGCACCCGAATGGATGTGGATGCCTGGGTATGGATGCGTCCACAGGCGTAATATTTGAGTCTGATCACCGTTCATGTGGGCACGGGATTGTAAGTGTGTCTTGGGGTTACTGAGCTCACCTTTTTCACCTTGATGTTTTCTTTCGCCGCCCGCTCTCGCTCCACGTCGTTTCGCAGCTGCTGCAACTGATTCTCTATCTGCTCGTGCGCGTCTCTCAGCCCCTTTGTGAGGTCTTTCTCAGCCTTCACCATGTGCTTCAGCTGCGTCTGCAGCTGCTGCTTCGCCACCTTGAGGGCGTCCTTCTGCGCGCGCTCATGCTGCAGCTCCTCCGTCAGCTCATCTAGCTGCTGTTCCACCTCTATGTGCACCGCTCGGAGCTGCTCTGCATTGCGCGCCCCCGTCTCGTGCTCTTCCGTAACTGCACTCAGCTGCGCTTGCGCATCCTCCAATAGCGCATTCCGCCGCTCCAGCTTCTCTTGCAACTCTGTAACGTAATTCTGCAAAAATCCAAACAATCGAAAATCGACAGAACAAGTTTATGCGCATTTATGGAAATAAAAAAGTATGACGTATTGCTTTTCAATTAAGCATTCAAAAGCCAGAATTTGAGCCGAAGTCTACATCCCCTCTCATCTCCTGTCTAACATATTCGACGACTTATTCTCATTCATGCCTCACTCATCAGTGTTGTCAGTGCACAGATGTAGCAACCTTACTCTGATTTTGACACCCACACTACATATCTTTAACGTAAACCCTCCCCCCGCCACTCACACACACCCACACAGGTTACGCACCTGCAGTTCAGCGTTGCTTCCCTTGAACATTTCAGCCTGTTTTCGCTCCTCCTCTAAATGTGACGACAGCTCATTCACAAGCCCCTCAAAATCCATTCGATCCTGCCGAGCTTGCTTCACCATCTTCACACACTCCTCAATGGCCCTAAGTGTAACCCACGCAACAACCCGCGTCAGTGCACAGCCCATGTGTAATGCCCCGTGTCCCAACACCAAATGAATATTGCAAACAACGGTCTCACTTGAACAGCTGCCCCAACAAATTGCCAATAGACGCTACGCCCGCAGCTTGCTTCAGCGCGGTGTCAGCAGCGTCCTGCATGGCAAAAACAGGCTAATCAGCGTCGACAACATACCCGTCGCCAAATGGGGACGAAGACATCATAGTGACCCCCAATGCCGGAGAGCCACTGCCACTGTCTGCCGCCTGAACATAACACCATCCAGCCGCTGCACCTGTGTGTTAGCCTTCAGCGTGTCCACGGCATCCGCAACTGCCTTCATCAGCTGACTAGTGTGTTCTACACCTGACGCTCCCATGCTGAAGGCCGTCTCTCCTCTCCCTCCTCCTTCATCTACGAGGAATTGAAGCGCCCATCAGGAAATAATGTAAAAGAGTGGAAAAGGAGGTGACGGCGATGTAGAGGGAGCAGAGCTTAGAACCTCTCATACTTGTTCGAACTACGCTGTGACCATGGCGAGACGAGATGGATTCTGCGCTCTGCTCTCGGCTATGATCATTTGAGGTCGGTATTTCCGCAGACAAGTCCTCCATCGAAGCGCTGAGGTTGACACTATTAAGCTTTGCTTGCACTGCAAGTTCCAACAACCACAGCAAAAACTTCAGATGACACAGCTATCTTAGGTCCAGTATGGAGCTCCTATCTCCCAAAATCACGTAATGCCATGCAAGTGTTTAGATGGAATGGAATAAAAGTGACGCTCATAGCAAATGCGAAGTCCCCTTCCGTTGCCCCCTTCCTCACCCTCTGCCAGTGTCTGTTCCAGGAGCTTTTCCGCGTGACTGGCCGCCATGGCTCTACCTTCGCCCCACTGCCTTGATGCTACGCTTACGTGACTCCTCACCCCTCGCCTTCCCGCGGGGTAACTATTTCTCCAAACGTAAGCTGTCGGGCAACAGCCACAGTCAGCGCGTTACAGCTGCCGCTCGCACCGCCGCAAACCTGTACCGTCACCACCCAACCCTGCATCGACTTGCATTACCACTACGTTTCAGAGCTACATCCCTTGTCGTAACGATAAGAATGAACGCTCCTATAATATTCCTTCGCTGGGACAAATAACAGTGCCAATTGGTGCTTTGCTGCCGGAAAGCATCCGCCGAGGCATTTCTGCGGTCAACGCATATTAGAACCCTTATCCGCCACCTCTGTTCCTCGCATATAAGCACCGACGGCTTATCCAATCACGGAGTATCCTGGTACTCCTATGATACAATTTACGTCCAAGCTGGGGTGTCGAAAGCTCCCACCGGTGATGAAACGCTAGCGGTTCAGTTAGCGATAACAACATCCGCGACGTGCCACTTCCGACTCACTCTTCCTCCGCGACACGTCCTAGGAGAAAAGGAAGGGCCTTTGCATATTGCTCACCACCAGGTGAGGATTCGTGTAATTGCTTGATTAGCTTAGAGTTGACAGGGGGAGCCGTGCACCGGGGCTGGCTGACGGTTTACTGCCGTCCTTGTGTAATCTCTTCCGACAGGCACTGCTCTGCTTGAACACCCATCGTCGCGCTCCTCCTGCTTATTATTCCCGGCGTCGGCCAGCGGTCTCGTCTTGTTCTTCTTGTAATCACTACTCTGCCAGCGGTCTCTACTCATCAGATGAGGGATATATCATCAATAAAGCAGAACTGTTATCTAAAGGTACGGGTACCTGTACTTATATTGGGGTTCTGAAATATGGCTGCGATGACTGTTGCTGAGGAGTAGCCGGCTCGGATGATTATGAGCCGGCGTCTCATCCGATCCGATGGAGTGCCGATTATCGAGTTTTAATTTTATTCTTAGGTTGCGATATGAATCAACCTGCTCACTATGCTTCATTCACTGCGACCCTCGCCAACCTGATTACTGATTACGAGTCCGAGTCGCTAGGTCCTTTGTACGGTCTCATCCGACAGGAACTACTGAATGTTGCCACTTATACTTTACCGTGGGCGGTCCAATTGCGCAATTCGTACGACTCTATCTCCACTATGGGCGGGTTTTCGGAATCGGAGCTTGTGGTGTTGACTAACACACTGAACCCAAACCTTTCTGATTATGCCGGGCCCGATGTCGACTTGGTGGTATCTACGGTCAACAATGCGGTGGCACCCGCTACCCAAGTGACTAGCCTACAACTTCCGACTCCCGATGCTCTCACTCGCTTGGGAGATTCCGGGGACCACATTCAACGGGGCATTTCGCGCATTCTTCGTGCCCGGGCCTACCTTGACCTCTTGGCGTTCTGCAGACCTTCCCCACCGGACTATATGAGGGTGATTTCGGGTACGGGTCGCGGGGCTTTGGCTCTCTTTTTCGCTTCACATGAGTCCAATTTCAAGGTGCCATCCGATTGCTATACGATGGCAGCCCACCGGGTGCTTGGCTTGACTGCGGAGCGCGCCGCTCATGTTCGAAAAAGCCCTCGGTGCAATGAGGCCCCTTCAGAATCTCGCGGGTATGGATCTTCGTCGACGGTATTGAGCATCTTTATGTCGGGTGTGCGCTCAACAGCCGCTATGCTCATGGACCATATCCCCCGGTGCCCGTGCTCTTGGTATATCATTCAACTCCACGACCGTATTGTCCACGTGCTTGAAGAGTTCATGCTTGAAGCGGGGGCTACTAAGGGCCGGGACTTGCGGTTGGAGGTCCGCCGTCTTCGGTCGGGAGCTTCACGTGATCGTCATGGGGATGTGGTTTGGTTAGACTTCATGGCTCCGCACCGTCATCTTCTTGTTGATGTGACGGTTACAAGTGCTCGCACGAACACCAACGTTCCTCGTATAGGTGCTCGCCTTCCACTCCCTGGCAGCCTTGCAGTGGGAGCTCAGCAAGGCAAACTTGATGCGGACCTTCGCACTTCCGCTTTGCTTGGCACGCCTTCGGTTCAGTCGGTCCATGACTATTATCCCTTCGCCATGGAGGATGGGGGCCGGTTGGCGCCGATGGCGGCTGAGTTGGTCGATCGCTTGGCTATTTTGGTGGTTGTTCGTCGCTTCCCTGGCATCGGGGCCGCTGACTCTCGTTCCTTGCGCTCTGACAGTTATGTCTGTATGCAGCATTTTGTTCGTCGATCTACTTCTCTTCCGTTTCGGCGTTTTTTGGGGGATGTGCGACCTGAATTCATGCAACGTCTTTCTGCTGCTCTTCATGGCACTCTGGGTTCTTATCTCCGCGACGCTTCTCAGGAGGGCAGTGCTGGTGCTGTGGCATGCCTTCCTGTTCCTCGGGCTTAGATTGTTTTTTTTTCTCCTTTCTTCTTTTTTGCTTGGTGGCCTCCACTGCTTTTTCTTGTAAGAAATTTCATGTATTCCAATATGAATCGCCAATAGGGGGCCTTCGCGGCAATTTGCAATAAACTTTGCAGTAACACGTCAGCATCATCGCGACACGTCAGCGCGTACACCCTCGCGTACGACCAAATTGCAATAAACCTTTATTGCAATCTGGTCTCAAATTGCAACAAAGAAAGAGATTGCAGTAAAGATTGCAGTAAAGATTCATCCGTGTTTTTCAATTTGCAGTAAAGCAAATTGTATAGCTACGGATACGACGGTGCGACCGCTTGGGCAATCGCCCATCCTGCCTCCACCACGGACGGAGCCATTTCCCCTCCACACCCTCTGTATGGTCCCGCTATGTCAGATACCGCATGTCCATGGTACCGCATGTCCATATTTCACCCGCCGAGTGCGTCTGATGGTGCAATCGATAAAGCCGAAAAGCAGGAAGGTTTCGACGGCAATCCGTGTCTTGATGGCGTCCACGTAGGTGGGCAACCGCGAAAGATCTAGTCCGCATACAACACTAGCCCCCAAGCGCTGCCGCGTCCACCGCACCATCGTCACAGATATTTTCGAAATGCGGTCCTGGTTCATCCTTAGCTTCCGTGATAAAATATGTAGGGCGCCCGCTGTATCAGGACGTGCTAACAAAACGAGCAACCCATAGTCCGCGCGTGAACTTGGCGCCACGATTCGGATACAACATTATGGTCGGCACCTGCAGCGCCTCGAGTTTTTCGCCAAACTCTGCCGGCTTCATACGGTAAGTATCATAAAACGACCGCTCGCTAACACTTTCATTCTCGAGGTTCATGTGTGTCTGCCTAGGGTGTGCTGGCCATGCTCTCGACGCCCGATGCCGTCGCTGGAGGTAGACCCTCAAGTAAATCTACCGGGATTCCGAGTCAGCTGTAATGATTACATGCTGACGCATGCGAGCGCGCTACGTGGCACGCGGTGCGTTTAGTACAAAGTTTATTGCAAATTGCCGCGAAGGCCCCCTAATAGCTTTATAGGGGTCAGACGAATCGAAACCTGTAGTATAATTTTTGCTTGCAAAATAATGGCATCGTGCGCCTAGTTTTTCGCAAATCTGCTTTCGTCGCGGATATAAATGCATCTTCATTTTTTCCAAATTTCTAGTAGACGCAAATTTGGCCTGGCTTAAAATTGCCAATCTCCGGTCAACAAAGAGCCCATCGAATTAAATGTCCTTCAATGGAGAGGAAACACACATTTCATTCAGCGAAATCGCACCATTCAAAACTTTTTGCGTGCACTTACGGGGCAAGTGTTAGTACCCATGGCGAGTTATTGGGGCGAGTTTTTGTTCCTAGGGTACCTTTTCTAGGTGACTCGATTTATGTTGATTCCCCATTGTTTTGTTCCACCTGAATGCGGTATTTCTTTTGTATCTTCGATTATTGCTAACAAATTCATCTCATCCACTTTACCTTCATCTTTCACGTTGCTTTCTATTTCAATAAATTAGACTCTTTACAAATGAGATGCTAACGTCAACATACCATGTCCATTGAGAAACATGGAGAGACTAACTAGCCACGAAAAAGGGTGTCGAGGCAACCACGGCGGCCAAGAGCCACCGGGACAAAGGTCAGTATATATAGTAGACGAGTTCTACATATGCATGAAGGGGCAGCCGTCGTTGACCCACGCGACGCTTTTTATCTCCGTTCCTAGGTCCATTTGGTGTATTCATCGAGGTTGGAGCGAAGGAAATTCCATGAGAACGGATTAGCGCTAGTTTATGAACAAATATCGGAATATTAGAGGTTGTACAAGCACGAAGGCAACAGTAATTGGGGGGGGGGGGGGGGGGGGGGGGGGGGTGCCAACATATATATTGTTACGTTGAACATGCTAAGTATGTATGTTTGCACTTTATATTACGTCATGTGTAACAAGAGCGAACGATTATTAGTGGACGACATGATTTCCAATCGGTCCACCCAAACTCGCGTTCACAATTCACTTTGCGCTTCCCTTCTTATGGCAATGTTTTTTATTCTGTGACAGTGGTTCAAAATTCCACATGGTTTTTGGGTAATTGGTTTTTTGTGTACTGATTTTCCTATATGGCATATGCAAGATGCCCCTTACACGACAGCAAACGTAAACATTGTAATTGTTGTAAATCCTTTTCATTTTCATGTTTGGCTTGCTTTGGTGCGGTGTCCTTACAAATTGAAGGACGCCAAGATTATGAAATAAGCAATTTCGCGAATTTGCAGTATCGCATATCCATCCATTGCCCCGCCATACCTATGTGTTATTCGGCAATGCTCATGTGTATTCGGCAGGTTGTTTTACTATCTTAAATGTTGATTTAACATTCAAAGAGACGAGTTGGTTAAGAGCAGACCGAGCACGGAATGCTATGGAAAACCAACATATCTGCGCGGGAATAGGTCATTGATATTGCATTTTAGGGCTCTTCCTTGCAAAATACTTACGAGGGTCCATCATCTCTACTTTACTGCATTTCCGTGCGACTTCGCCCGCGAAGCTTTTCCAACGATAAACGATCGCTATCCGCGGCGAGAACATTTCAGATTTTTTTCGGCGCGCCCCTTGGATATGATACTTGGAGGTAAACCCTCACCGGCACCCTCTACGGGAAGCGTTTTGCAAGCACAATTGAGAGAGCAAAAATGCGCCTAAAGTTTTTTCTTGCTAGTTGCCATGTTTCATCACTTCACGACTTTCTATTGTTAGTAATTCTAAAATCAATCAGCAACAGTATTGTACGTTATGATACCAAACTCACATGACTAGGTGGACATAAAAGGCGGCGCATCCAACGCGTTCAACGAAGTCCTACGGTGTACCTTGCACGAGGAGTTGTCATCTAATCCCGCGCTTCGGCCGTTGCTCCACGTCGCTTTAATGTTGTATGGCCGTCCATCTACCTCGTACGTTTACGACTCGTCTAATGTATATATATGGCCCGGCTATGTGTATCCCGAGAACCATTGGCGTCCATCAACGTTGCGGTATCGGGGCCATGTTCTTCGCACTAGTTGCTTATCTGGTATACAAGAAGTTGACTGCGATGGTCCCGGATGATTCCATTGTTTGCGCTTAAACTAACGATGGTCACTTCTTGGGACCCTCTTCGTCTCTCATGGCTATTGGCGAGGCTATGCCAACGGCGTATACGAGCGTTGGCTTCACGGTGACCATCCGCAAAATAAATTGTATTCTTTTGTGGGCGTCGGTGCTGCCTTCGAAAACTAACTTTACGGCCACAGCATGAGGGGAATACATGTATATGCGGAAGGGACGAATATATTGGGGGCGGCGGTAGGCACATCCGACTTTGCTCGAGACATGGATGAAACGGCCTTAACCAAGTACGGGGCCTATAGCGAACGTCCAAGGGGTTTGGAACCTCACCGGCACTCTCACACTGCGCTTCGTATCCCGCAGCATTGCAACCGCCGCGTCGGATACTTTGCCCGTACGGCCCCTCGCGGTCTTGGCATGGGCGAGGGCTACGGTGACACCGTCGAGACCTTCCTCGAGCGCGATGATAATGCCACCCTTGATGTAGCGGCTGAAACATTGGGCCTTTCCGCAGCTAGCCTCCCTTACAACACTCTTTCCGAAATATCTCTTCCCAAGCGTTCTGGAGATATGGGGTTGGAGGACTTGGTTGCCTTGGCGGATGTGGCCCACGTCGGAGCGGCCGGTTTGGCACTGGGCTACGCTATCCGTTTTTTAATAGTGCAAGACGCTCTTCGGCGTGGGGACATCCACGGCGATGTTCTTATGAAGTAGACCAAGTACGGACGGCCATCGACTCCTATGATCACAGCGGCGTTCCGCCGGCCTAGTGCACAAGACAGAGACCGCGGCGACAACGAACCCATGGGGTCGTTCGAGCTCGCTTCTGCGTGGGCTCGCTTGGATTCCCGCTTGTGCACGCTTCGGTCCGCTTGGTGCGGTTATCATGCTCTCGCAGAGTCCGAACCCCTCATAACCATAGCCTTAGCGATGCTTCCCCGAAACTTCCGACGGAGGCTCGCGTATGCTGTGTAGTCAAAGCCCGATCAACCAACGAGCACATTACTTGGTCCCTCGATGGCGTGCCCTCGCTTGTACTCTTCCCTTCCTTGCCCTCTCCTTCCCGCGTTTGCCACGAAAATGTTGCCAAAGCTAAAAGCCGACATTAGTTCGCGCACCAACTTGCTTCGCATCGCCAACTTCGGTCCCGCGTTTTCTAACCGCGCTCGGCGGGAGTGTGGGCGTTTTGCACCTCGTCTCGGCCACGGCGCCCTTGCGTGCTTAGCTTCCGACCCGCCGACAACGGGCCGCATGGGCGAGCTCCGTGACAATTTCCCTGAGCACAACAACGCCGTCTTTGCCGTCCCTTGGATTTCGTGACCGTGTTGTCACTCTTGCCCTCTTGGTTCCCCCCCTTATTTTCCTTTCCACGTTTCTATAGTGCTTCTTCGAATTAGATCACTGTTGATTCTATGTTTAATCCTTACCTTCTATTCACTGTTTATGTAGCAGGAAGTCGACGATGAACAGCAGTACACTTTTGGCGGTATACGGGTGGCCCGTGGCCGCCGGCTTGGCCCCTCTACTCTAGTACCTGGTACCTGTACCAGCAGTAGTGGCACTCATCGATCGCCGTATAATAGTGCGGAGGAAAACCGGCGAGGAGAAATCAGCTACTTTGTTTTGATTATGTGAGAGAAGCCTGCCGAAGCACTACCTACGAACTGTTCCGCGAACGCGGCACCAGTGCATGGCCTGCTGCCACATTCAAGGAGGGCAGGAGGTGCAGGTGTGTGTAGGGACCTCGCGCGAGGCGGTATAAACAAGCTTGAAGCAGTTGTAAACCTGGGATTCGGAGCAGCGGCTTGCTGACGGGCATCAGTGGCGCTTCGTCGCCGCGCCGCAGCTGCCGTCGAGGATGGCGCGGCTCGGGATTAACGAAGCCATCACCGTATTGGTACGCCGGGCTCACACTTCTCACGCCACAAGCCATTGACCCCACGCCTGGTTGGATTCTCGGTTGTTTTTAATGGATCATGTTCCTGGTAGTAGTCGTGACTATCGCGCTCGAGTGAGGCCGATGAGTGTTAAATATCCATCGGCCATATATATTCGTATCAAATAAAATCTTATTTGTGTTTTCTCTCCGGCAGTTGCTGCTGTCGGTGCTGTACCAGTCGGCGAATCTGTTTAGCTACAAGCCCCGGCATCAAGTGGGCAGGGCGGAGGCGCAGCAGTGGCAGGCCAAGTATGTGTCAGGTAAGCTGCGTAAAGCACCGAATTCGGCCGCGTCTGCCCTCTTCTATTTGTCTGCGCATAAATAAACATATCAGAAGACAAAGACTTTTAAGTGCATATGATATTCAGAAAGAGGAGTCTGTTGATTGATTAATGTGCACCTAACATTCACACTCAGCATGCCATCGCTGTTAATGAATTCATTCATGGCATAATTGACATTTTGATTAGGCAATAAGTAAGCGCCGTACGGAAAGAGCTGTGCATGCTTGCCTCCGCTGGTGTTGTGGGTAAGACGAGACAATCGACTGCTACTGACTTACTGAGAGGGTGGGGTGGCGTTGGTGGGGCAGGGGGCGTGAGCCCGCGGGAGGCGGAGGAGCAACCTTTGCCGCCCAGTAGTGCGGAGGTGTCGGGAAGTGTGGGACGGGGGCACAAGAATCTTCAGCAGGGGAGTAAAGCACGCATCAAGGGCGTCTCGCGCGGCGTTGGGGCGTCCGTGCGTGGCGGGAATGAGTATGTGTCCGAGGAAGTCGGACAGCGGCATAAGAAGCAGCAGCAGCAGCAGCAGGATCAGGCAAGGGAAGGCGCAGAGGGGAGTGAGTCAGCAAAGAAAGGTGTCTCCATTGAGGCAATCTCAGAAGAGGAGGCGAGGAAGTTTGCGGTTGCGGATGGAGGGGACGTGGTGGTGGGTGGGGAGGAGACGGGGGAGGGGGAGGAAGGAGAGGATATGGACCAGGGCTCGGAGCTGTCGTCCAACCACCCGCCCGAGCGACCCATCACACTAGGTGGGTATCCACCTCCTCCCCCTCTTGTAACCCTGCTGCCTTGTCCCTTTAGATTTGAGAGTATTGCCTCTGATGCATGCGCCATTTCGATGCGCACGAGATCATTTGTGGCATGTTTCGTGCCGCTTGACACCTGCCTCATCTGCGTGCGCGCGTGCGCGTGTGTTGGTGTGTGTGGTTGGGGGGGGGGGGGGGGGGGGGGGGGGGGGGTATTTGTGCGTGCGTGTGTGTGTGTGTGTGTGTGTGTGTGTTTGTGTGCGTGCATGCGTGTGTGTGTGTGTGTGTGTGTTTGTGTGCGTGCATGCGTGTGTGTGTGTGTGTAAGCGTGTGTGTATATTTGTGTGAGTAGTGTATGTGTGTGCGCGCTTGTATGTAATGTATGTGTATGTGTGTTCGTGTGACTGAGATGTGTATGTGCGTGCGTGTTGTGTGTGTGTGTGTGTGTGGGCGGGGGGGGGGGGGGGGGGGGGGGGGGGAGCTGGGTGTGGCAGCTCTGATTTACGTGTCCGTGCAGGTGGGGAGCCGAAGTGGCAGCACGAGCAGAGTGGCACATTTGGTGGGATTGGGCCGCCTAAGGTGACTGCAAATGTGTTTTCACCCACTCGTCTTCACAAACTTGTTAATAAGAATGGGCCTAGGGGGAGGGAGGCTTCTTGTGCGGGTATTGAGAGGCTGCGACATCGTAATGTTTGCAGGATGGGAGCGACGAGCAGCTTTATCTGCTGAACCAGACGCACTTTTTGCTCCATCAGCATCAGTTTGAGGTGGACGGGCAGCGCGGGGGGTGGATCAGCGACAACGGGCGGCCGCGCTCCGCCATCCTGCGCTACCCAACCATCCTACCCAGCGGCGCGGAGGTGGGCGCCTGCTGTACTCGAAACTACCAATGTGATGGGATGGGGGACTTCAGTTTAGGGTGCACCCATCTTTGGGGGGGATGCCAGTAATTCACCCATCCCCTCATCGGTACTAGCATGAAGTGGCCATGAGAGGATACGCATGCATGGGCCAAGTAGCAAGGAAGCCGTGGACAGCAGCAGGGGGGTAGTATGCCTTGAGTATGCAGCCAGGGTTTTTGTTGTGTTTGTGTGTGTGTGTGTGTGTGTGTGTGTGTGTGTGTGTGATTCTTTTGAACTTGAGTTGCAGGGCTTCATGTGTCTCTGGTTTACAAGCCCCTGGGGGGTTGGGGAGAGGAGGGGCTGATTTTGGGTGCTTGCTTTTGTGCGTGTGGTAGGCTGTGGAGCAGGTGGGTTTTCTGGCGGAGGATCTTGACCTGATGCCCTACAACGACACCCGATGGCGATTCGCCACCTGCGCCATCATCTCCAACAGCGGTAGCCTGCTGCACTCCCATTTCGGCAACGAGATCGACGCGCACGACATGGTCATGCGCATCAACCACGCGCCCGTCGTCGGCTTTCGCCGCTTTGTGGGCGTCAGGACCACTTTCGACATTTGCAATCGGTAGGCGCGCCTCGCGCGGCGGATGCAGCCCCACATCAGTTTCGGGGTGCTTATTTCACAAACTTTTAGCGCCATTCAGAGTTATTTAGGGTTTCTGTGTTGACAGTGGACCTCAAACCTGAAACCCCAAAATCCTGTATTTGTTGAATGCTCAGCAGTATCACGGACGTTTACTTGCAGCACAATTTTTTCAAGCATATTCTTCTTGTCTTAATATTTACATTTCCTAATATAATTCAGCTTAAATTACTACACACCCTATGCCTACCTTTTTGACGGTCATTCACAGTCGGGGAGTGGGAGAATGGGCTTGTGGATACAGTATTTCATCCTGGATTACAAAATTATGCTTCAGGATGTCAGTTTTTGTGATACTGTCGTATAAATCCTTTTCAAATAATGTATTACTGAACTTGGTGGTTTCCCCTGCTTTTTGTAATTGAGTATCAATATATTCCTAAACAGTAATTCTTAACACGCACGAAGTTACATATCGTGCGCTTTCCTTGACGTGCTGACATTCTGAAAGCCTAAATAATCATGGTACTCAGGGTTCCTATCTAAAAAAATTCCTTCAAATCATATTTTAATCCTAAACAATGATTGTCAACACGCACGAAGTTACATAATATCGTGCGCTTTCCTTGACGTGCTGATAAACTGAGAGCCTAAATAATCATGGTACTCAGGGTTCCTATCTAAAAAAATTCCTTCAAATCATATTTTAATCCTAAACAATGATTGTCAACACGCACGAAGTTACATAATATCGTGCGCTTTCCTTGACGTGCTGATAAACTGAGAGCCTAAATAATCATGGTACTCAGGGTTCCTATCTAAAACAATTCCTTCAAATCGTATTTTAATCCTAAACAATGATTGTTAACACGCACGAATTACATAATATCGTGCGCTTTCCTTGACGTGCTGATAAACTGAGAGCCTAAATAATCATGGTACTTAGGGTTCCTATCTAAAAAATTCCTTCAAATCGTATTTTAATCCTAAACAATGATTGTCAACACGCATGAAGTTACATAATATCGTGCGCTTTCCTTGACGTGCTGATAAATTGAGAGCCTTAAACTTGAAACACGAAACCGTAAACGATGATAGATAGTAATGAAATTGAAGATTGGGCGGTCCAATATGGGCTTTCAACTTTAGCCCCGCTACTATGTGTTTAGGTTCTTGTCAATATTTGTTTCCAATTTCGGGGGGAAGCATATTTAACGCTGCCTCCGCCGCTGCGTTTGATTGGGCTCCACCTCGCACAGACCGCACGCCAAGCGGCTAACGAAAGTGTCGGTGCTACGGAAAGGGCAGCGGTCGTCGCTCGTGCTGTTCGAGACGCTCAACTGGAATGTGTACTATCGACTGTACCGCCAGCTGTACAAACTGTACCCGTTTCCGGGGACCGCGGTGCTGTCGCCCGACCTGCTCATCGCCACGATGGCGCTGTGGCGGAAACTGGCGCTCAAGTTTCCGAAGGACGCGTACAGTTGCAGCGCCATCAAGCGGTTCGCCCCCGCCACCACTTGCCTACGCACCCTCTAGTATCTCTTCGCCGGCGTGGACCTGATGTAATACTCCCCCTTCTACTCTCATTGTTTGATTTTTTAAATATGTAAGTTGTTGCAAGATAAGCAGTGGAAAGAAAGGAAGAGAGCGTAAGGAGAGAAAACCGCTCAGCCTAAGCTGTGTTAATTCCCATAAACCGTGTATAAAATCAGGAATATAATTAGGCCATCACAAGTAATACCTTCGCTCTAGCAGGTGCCTGTTTTTGCCTTCCCTTCATCGTAGCTCTAATCACCGGTGCGCGGTGCTGAGGTATGTCAAGGATGCAATCATGCGAAAGTATTCGTTGAAACTTCGCTTGTGATATGGCTGCGTTTGCTACGCGCGTGCTAAAGTAATGATATTTGCAGCTGTTGTGCCGTTTGGTTTCCTGAAGTATTTACGGAACTCACCCTCCATCGCGTACGCACTCTCAGCGAAGCCCCCTCTCCCCTTGCGGCCGTTCGTCTCCGTTGTAAAGCTGTGATTGGCGAAGCCTGCCGACGTGATACTCAAATCAACTAGCTGTCGAACCTCATACATGCATTGATACCCTTTCCGCTTATTGATACTTCCCCAATGACGCATGCCCCTCATCACTTCCCCCTTCCCCCACCTCCGGCTATTCAACGGGTCTCGCAAATTGGGAGCACTTCGGTGGTATTGTTATCGAGTCGAAGTAAGTTGCGACCCTCGTTTATCTCGAATTTAACTGTTAATACACCCTACTTCAGATCGCCCATTGCATTATCAGCAAATCTACCCAAAGCAATTGACTCGGCTTTCATTACGTGCGACTCGCGACGAAGCGCCGCTTGTTGCACAAACTATCCTCTCTCTTTTTTACTGTCTGTTCGTCAGTAGTCGAGATTCGCGCATTATCAAGAAGGACTTGTGTTGCCCGTTTACAGGGCAGCGGCTCAGGGCTCTGACAACAAACGGTGCCAGTACATGAAGCACGACTGCGACTCGCAGATTTGCAAACCCTCGAGCGGCTTCTTCGCGCTCGTCTTCGCCGCTCAAATGTGTAATCAGGTTCAGTCCCGTCACCAACTTCGGAAAGTAAATACCATTCTGATGAACTTTGGTTTGTTTTACGTATGTTTTGGCTGGGCTGTGTGTCGCAGATCGACATGTACGGCTTCGAGGCGTATCGCTTCAACAGCCAAATGGCAAAGATCACAAAGTATCATTACTTTGACGACGAGACGGGCATGACCAACGTGCACTCCTTCGTGCTGCTCATGAAGGTGTTCAAGTACCTGTCGCAACGATACCCTATCCGGATACGCACCTCCGAGGAGGGCAGCGTCGACCTCGAGGCGGACGAAATAAAGCGGCTAAGGCTGCGCTTTTGACGCGCGACGTGCGCGCAGCGAATCATCAATCAATTGTATTTTTGTCTCTGTAATCAAATTATTCTTCATCGGCCATTACTATATAATAAAACGAAAGAGTCATTAAAAGCAGTTGAAAATGAGTTCGCCACTCGTATAATAGGGGCTATTCCTATTACATGTGCTGTTCTAGGTCCCCGCCCCCCTCAACTTTATTAGTATAGATATTCTAATACTTAAGCAGTGCTGACTAGTTTAAAAAGGTCACTGCTCCCGCATTTTTTTTAAAAGCAATGCATGGTTGTGTGCGCAACGGTGTAACATGCCATGTGTAACCATAAATGTAGAGGGGGTGGGGCACTCTTTGGAGCCATGGGCATATTACATGAAGCATGCATCTTATAGGACTTAAACAGTACTTGCCAATTGGCCGTTAAAATAGGTCACCGCGACAATTTTTTTCTATTAAAACAATGCGCAGCTGTGTGTAATGAGGATGTAATATGCCAAATGCGAGCATAAGATGGAGTGGGGGTGGGGCATGTTTTGAAACCATGGGCATAAAACTTGCACCTTAATTGAAGCCCAACCCTACAGTGGCCCTAGCCACCCCCCCACCCCCCCATGTAGATATCAAATGTGCTATGATGTTGTTGAGCTGCCAACGGTCACCACATCATTTTGTTGAATAAGATGTGCCCTACTGCGCAAGGCTGCCCACCTATGAAGAGTCTTCCTGGGTTAAAACCATTTAACCTAAATAGGGGCCAAGTACTGCTTAAGTACGCACATACAGAGTTGAAAAACGAATACCCCCCCCCTCCCCCCCCTAAAGAAAAAGGAATATCTATTGTTTCAATCCACGAGCAACTTCAATCAATTATCAACCGTAGCCGCATGTTTTACTCGTATATTATTCGTCGTCGCGAATCATGGAGCACCACAGTAACTCCCGTCCCAGCCAGAGAAGGGATGTGAGAATAGGACGGGGTTAGGCGAGAAATGATGCGATGCACCGGTGGACCGGTTCGATTACAGTTTAGGGGAATGAGTGGCTACAATTTTCGGATGAGGAGGTACACCTTGGAGTCCACCTCCAGCTCCTCCAGCTTCTTGGGGTCGCCCACCAGCTGCATCAGCAGCCCGCCGTAGGAGACGAACACCTCCGTCTTGAGCGTCCCGCTGGCGGTGTGGTCCTTGTACTTGAATATCTTCCCCTGCATCACGTACTCGTACTGGTCCATCAGGGAGGCCTTGCCGAGGTAGAGCGTGGGGTCGTAGTTGTCGCTGCACGGGGTGCCGTCAAGGTTTAGCGTATTGGCCAGCGCCAGCTTCACCTTCTCACCCGCCTGGACAAGCCACCCACACACCCCACGCCGTATTAGACAGCACACACACACACACACACACACACACACACACACACACATGCTGCGGCATGCATCCAGAAATATTGTGACGTGCGGCTGATCGTGTGGTTGGGTTAAGGATGAGCTGCACTTCGCAATCGGCTGCATGACCAAAGTAGACTTGGATAAATGGCTCTTCTGTTCAATGGCATAAATACGGAGTACATTGTTACGGTCAACCATTCACACCCCACCTATTTCATTTCAGGCGTGAGCAAGCGGGGGTGCGCGTTTCGTGTGGGGTGTGGTGGTGGTAAAGGTGGTGGTGATGTGGTGTGTGTGTGTCTAATTGTAAGTATTTGCGAATGTGTGAGTTTTTCAGCTAGCTTATGTTACACCTTTTGGTAGGTCTATCTCTCTGTGTGTGGGTAGGTCTACGTGTGTGCGTGCGTGAGTGTGTCACTGTGCATGTGCGGGCGTCTTTAGCTGTGTCGGAGTGCCTGTGTGTGTGTGTGTGTGTGTGTGTGTGTGTGTGTGTGTGTGTGTGTGTGTGTGTGTGTGTGTGTGTGTGTGTGTGTGTGTGTGTGTGCGTGTGTGTATGATCAGTGTATCTGTGCGTGTGAGCAGAGGAAGTGTTTGAATGTGTGCGTGTGTGTGTGCAGAGAGTAAGTAAGTGCTTGAATGTGTCACAATGCGCGTGAGCGTCTTTGCTGGGTGTGCGCACGTGGGTGTGTGTGTGTGTGTGTGTGTGTGTGTGTTTTGGGGGGGTAGTATGTGTGTATGCGAGTGTCTCTGTATCAGAGTGTGTCCGTATGTGTGAGTCAGTATGCGCGCGCCTTTTTGTGTGTGTATGTGTGTGCACCCGCGCGGGTGTGTCACTATGCTTGCGTATGCTTGTGTGTGTGAGTGAGTGCGCTTGTGTATGTGTAAGACTTTGAGCCAGAATATATTGGTGTGTACGCGTGCGCGTGTGTTTGCACTCGCGTGCCTGTGTGTGGGTGATTCTATGCGCGTGTCCCTGTGTGTGCATGTGTGTGCGATTCTGTGTGTCTGTTTGTTTGTGTGTGTTTGAGTCAGTTTGTTTACGTCGGTGTGTATGCGTGTGTCTATGTATGAGTGTGTCCGTGTGTGTGTGTGTGTGTGTGTGTGTGTGTGTGTGTGTGTGTGTGTGTGTGTGTGTGTGTGTTATTATGCGAATGTGCGTGTTTGGGGGTGGGTTTGTCAAAATGGGTGAGTGTGAAAAAGAAAGAGAAAGAGAAAGACAGAGGGAAGGCATTTATTTATGTGAAAGAGTTTATGCCCGAATATGTGTGTGTGTGTGTGTGTGTGTGTGTGTGTGCGTGCAAATACACTTTGTGTATTTATTTGTGCCTTTGTTTATGCCGAAGTTTGATTCTCTCTTTCTCTCTTCTCTCTCTCTCTGCAGTGTGCGTGCGTGCGTGCGTGTGTGTGTGAATGTGTATGCGTCAGTCTCTGTGTGTGTGAGGGTGCGTTTGTGGGTCACCATGCTGGTGTGTGTATGTGTGTATGTATGTATGTGTGTGTCTGTTTGTGTGTATCAGTGTGAACGTGTGACTGTTTGTGTCAAAGCGTGTCTCACCCCGTTTTGTTTCTCTGTGTGTATAAATGCGGGTGTGTATGTGCGTGTGTCCGTGTGTGTGAAGCGTGTGTATATGTGTGACAGCTTTTGTAGGAGTGTGTTCATGTTTGTATGTGTGTGTGTGTCTGTGTGTGTGTGTGTGTGTGTGTGTATGTGTGTGTGTGTATTGTGTATGTCTGTCTACGCGCGCGTGCCTTCGTGTCTGCGTCTTCGTGTTTGAGTCAGTGCATGAGAGAAGTATGTGTATGGATCTATGTGTGTGAGTGTGTGTGTGTGTGTGTGTGTGTGTGCTTGTGTGTGTGTGTGTGTGTTTGAGAGGGAGTGACCCTTTGTCGTGTATGTGTGTGTGTGTGTGTGTGTGTGTGTGTGTGTGTGTGTGTGTGTGTGTGTGTGTGTGTGTGTCGGTGTGTGTAACGACCGGGCTGGCGGAGGGATGAAGCGAGGTGGACTTGAGCGTACCTCCAGCGGATAAATCTCAATGTTGATGTCTATGTTGAGGTCCATTTGGTAGGTGTCACTCCGCGCCTTGAAGCGCGACACCCTGTCGAACCGCTTACCCGCGGGGTCTTTCTCCAAAATCTCGAACACATCCTCGAACAGCAGCCGCGACATCCCGACGCCTGCCTCCGCCCACTCCCGCTAATTTGTTCCACTGACGTTCAGAAACGCCGGAAATACAGTGTGGCGTGAGTAGCCCACTCTATCGATGCACTCGTTCACAACAGACTTTTGATATTTCACTCGTGGCTGTGCTGCCCCTGGGCCAGCCCCGCCGCACAGATCGTCGGCGAGTCTAACAGTATTGTACGTTTAAAAGATGCGCAAAACAAGACTTTGCTGACTCCGCGCGTGCACTGCGTGCAAAGTAAGACGGCTGGGTGCCTGACCAATATTAGCCAAGTTCTGGAAGGTGTATACCTGAGACGACTGCTGCCCAATTGTCAGAGCGTCGGCCTCAGACGTCGCTGCTCCCGCCGGCCTCGATGGCGGTGGCGGCGGCCGTCCGCGCGTAACGCACCTAACACACTGCATAGGACAAACGAACGCTATATCGCTACATCAAATGGCTCTGCAGTATCTCGATGTACAGCTCTTGTGCTTGATTTAATACAGTCAGATAATAAATCTAGAGTTTTGCAAAACATGTTTACTTAGGTGACACAACGCACACCTAAGTAAATAACGCACACCGAAGCCATCGTGAATGCAGAAGTTCCACCAGGCGTTGCCTCATTCCTTGCCTATGCCACACTTATCCCGCTAGACAAGCTTGATCCCGAACAACGACGCGCACAAGAGCAAGAACTTCGCGACCAAAAGGGGACGTTGCGCCCGATTGGAATTGGCTCCGTTCTAGTTCGCTTCGCGAACCGCGCGCTTCTCGCCGTAATTGGTGACGGAGTGTCTCAATGGTTGGCTGCTCGGCACCAATTTGGGGTCGGCGTCCGCGGCGGGGCTGAGATCGTACAATTCATGGTTCGAGCCGCGCTTGACGCTTCACCGGACTGGGCGGACATGCAAGGCGACGCATCCAACGCGTTCAACGAGTTCTTGCGGCGTCCCTTGTTTGAGGAGTTGTCAGCAAATCCCGCGCTTCGACCGTTGCTCCGCGTCGCTATTATGTTGTATGGCCGTCCATCATCTACCTTGTACGTTTACGACTCGTGAAGTGCTCACGGCCCGGCCATGCGCATCCCGAGTACCCGTGGAGTCCATCAAGGTTGCGTTCTCGGGGCCATGTTCTTCGCAAAAGTTGCCTCCCGGCTATACAAACAGTTGGCTGCGATTGCCCCGAACGAATCCGTTGTCTGTTGTTATTATGATGATGGTCACTTCTAGGGACCCCCTGCGTCTCTCGTGGCTATTGGCGACGCTATGCCGGAGGCGTATGCTACCGTTGGCCTCACAATTACCATCCGCAAAAACTGTTTGTATTCCCCTTTGGGTGTCGGTGATGCTTTGGATTACTTACCCGACGTCCACATCATGCGGGGAGTAAATGTCTCTACGGAAGGGACGAAAGTATTGGGGGGGCCAATGGGCACATCCGATTTTGCTCGAGACGTGTTCGAAACGGCCTTAAGTATGAGGCCTACGGCGAACGTTTAAGGGGTCTAGCGGCTCACCGGCATTGTCACACCGCGCTTCGTATCCACCAACATTGCAACCACCGCTTCGGACACTTTGCCCGTAGTACAGTCCCCCGAGGTCTTGGAAGGGGCGAGGGCTACGGTGACACCGTCGTAACCTTCCTCGAGCGCGTTGACAATGCCACCCTAGATGTGGCGGCTAAGATATTGGGCCTTCCCGCAGCTAGCCTACCCCGCAACACTCGCTCCGAATGTCTCTTCCCATACGTTTCGGAGGCATGGGGGTGGGGGATTTGGTTGCCTTGGCGGATGCGGCCCATGTCGGAGCGGCCGGTTTGGCAGTGGGCTCAGCTATCCGTTTCCTTACATCACAAGATGCTAGCGTGCGCGGGGATTCCCAAGACGAAGTTCCAATGGAGCCGACCATGTATGGACGGCTAGCGACTGCTATGAGCACAACGGTGTCCCGAAGGCATGGTACACCATACGGGGACGACGGCGATAACGAACTCATGTGGTCGTTAGAACTCGCTTCGTCGTGGGCGCGCTTAGATGTTGCGTACGGTTCTCACGCTCTCGCCGAGTCTGAACCCTTGATAACCACAACCTTAGCGATGCTCCCCCCGCAACGTCCAACGGTGGCTCGCGCCGGCTGCGTAGCCGAAGCCCGATCAAACAACGAGCAGATTGCTCGGTCCCTTGATGGCCTACTCTCGCTCGTCCCCCTTTTTGCGTTTGCCACGGACATCTTTCCAAAGCTACAAGCCGATATCAGTGAGCGCGTCAACTTGCTTCGCTTTGCGAGGCTCGCTCCCACGTTTTCCAACCGCGCTCGGCCGGAGTCTAGGCGTTTTGTATCTCGTCTCGACCACGGCGCCCTTGCGTTTTTGGCTTCGGACCCGCCTACTTCGGGTCGCCTAGGCGAGCTCCGTGACAAGTTCCCTGAGCACTAGGACGCAGTTTTCCGCGTCGCGGTCTATCGCATCTTCGGTCTACCCTCATCCCGCATCCTCTCTTCTCTACGCTCGCCCACTGCTTGTGCTTCTTGCCATCTCTCGGTTCAAGCTATGCGGGGTGCGTTCTCGTCGGCGGGTGTTGACATGTCGGACGATGCGTGGGCCACTGCTCTTGCGGACCATTTGGCTCGTCGCGGCGGAGATGCTTCGGTCCGCACCGCTCACTCTGGGTTAGTGACGGCCCTTGCGGAAATCATCTCCGAGGTTCGTGGCGCACTCGGGGTTGGCGTCGAGGTTCTCACAGATCCCACGATGTTAGTTCAACTCCCCAACGGCAACGACGGTCTCCCCGCGGATGTGGGTGTCTTGCACTATCACGGCATCCGAGGCTCAAAACTTGCACTTGATGCCGTGGTTTCCGGTTTGTTCGGCGTGTCTAGCCCCCCGTCACCCGAAGTCGCTCTCCGTCATGCTGAGAAGACCAAGTTCGAGAAGTGCTCGGAGGGGGTGAGGAGTCGGCCTGACATCCGTTTCATTCCCTTTGCAGTCACGGGATTTGGTACTCTCGGCGGCCACGCCACGGCTTTCTTGACGGAGCTAGCCAAGCAGGCAGCCACATCTAAAGGGATGCATGTGGGCTGGTTGTTGGCCTCTTGGCGTCGAAAGGTCTCCCTCGCCGTCCATATTGCTCACGCGGACAACGTCTTGCGCGGTTTGTCCGCCGCTGCGGACGGCGTGGAGGCCGCTTCTTCCTCGGTTGGGATGCCTTCTCATGCCACGGCGCTCTTCACCCGCGCCATGGGCCGCAAGCGTCCCCGTGCTTCCTTGAGCGGCGCGTGAGGCGCCGCTTGTCGCCTCCACGTGTTGCATTCTCGGCGTGGCCTAAGAGTTTCCTTAGCGTAATCTGCTAGGTTTGTGCACAATGTGGTGCTTTCCTTTTGTTGTGCTTTGGATTCCGTGATCCTCTTGTCACTCTTGCCCTCTTGTTTCCCCTCCCACTTTCCCTGTCCGTGCTCATTTGGTTCTTCTTGTAAACAGTTCTGACACAACGCACACCCTCTAGCGGCTAAGCGTTACTGTTAGCGGTGCGTCTCACCCAGACTGGGGAAACGCCTTGCGCAACGCCCCAAACCCTGCCTTCAGCAACACTAGCTAGCGGCAATCCTTAAGCCGGTGCAACCCCCGAGCACTAGCACTCTCTGCTTTGCGCTCGCCCATCTCGCTCGCGCAAATGCAATCTCCACTCTCGTAGTCGAGCAGGGTGTCAGTTTATATCGTCTCATGCGCACTCTAGCGTCACGAGACACCTCCCCACGTTCTAAGTCGCCGTTTTCCAACATGCAACGTGACCAGTCTACCTCCGCGCCGGGAGTAGACGCTCTACCCACTCACTTCCAATGAACATCGTACTACCGAACATATTCAAACTGTATTTTCGGCCCTTGAACTCCGGATTTCTGAGCAAATTCATTCGTCTTACACCGCCTTTCTCGCACAACTTCAACGTTTAACATGTTCAACTGTGCACACGAATCAACAACAGCCATTCCCCCTAACGCGACCATTGCGACTGAGGGTGGTAAGCGGCCCAAGAGCCACCTATCGACCTTCTAAACGACGATTCCGAGCTTCTCGAGCTCGAAGTCGTCGACTTCTCCGCGTACGGAAAAGTTATTCATGCCGGCCTGGAACGCCCCCACGCCACATTGACGAGCCCCGCCTCTGAACACTAACGGACGACACGGCGCGTTTCTGTAACGACATGATATCTCAAGCAGGGTACGACGAGTACCTCCACATTGGTTGCTATGCCTTCTTCGACAGTTGCGCCAACGCGGCAATTGGCGAGGGCATGGACGGGCTGTCATCCGGCCCTCCTTTATCGACGGAGCATACGGCAGCGGTTGCCCTCATCACAGCGGGTCATCGCACCCACGCAGCGACGGAGGAGGCCGCCCGTACTCAATTCGGCTTCCTTTGCCTCACCAAGGGCGGACAAACGAGCTTGGATTCGGACCGAGTGTTCACCGAACTCGCCCACAAGCGCTTGTGCCGCCCACGCCCTACCGCGGTCTCCGGCCCATTGGACGAGCTCCGTCAAGCGTTTGTCGACGGAACGCTCGAGGTTAGTCTGCATACCGCCATCAAGGCAGCTCCTAGAGGAGTGTTCGCGAAGGCAACGCCATATAAGCCACCCGGACATGACGCCAAGGCCAAGAAGGCGGTCGCCGGCAAACGCGAGGCCGCGGCCGCAGCAACAACGGCTACCGGAACTAAGTCATCCGACGGGACCAAGCCCCCCACGAAGAAGTGATGGTGTGACTCGCCGCGCCGATTCTCGCTCCCCCTCATCCAACTACATGCGTCACCGCGTGCGGCTAAGATGGCAGGAGTGGGAACATATCGGCGTGAGCGGTCAAGTCGTGAATTGGATCCGCCATGGCGTGCGGGTCGAACTCAAAAACGGCCTACGTCCCAAGCCATTCAACCACGGAGTCTCCATGAAGGACGCCACCCAATTTTAGCTAGACTTCCTCTCTACATAGCTTCCACGCTTCGAAGCATGCGGAGCCTGATAGCGCGCCCACAACACCCGCTACGTCTCCCGCATGTTTCTCGTCCCCAAGCCCGGCGTCAACAAGTGGCGTTTGATTATCGGCTTACGCGACTTCAACAGCTAGTGCGCGGAGTTCAACATGTCGTGCGAAACTCTAAAGCACCTACTATCCCGCCCGGGCGACTACTTCGTCTCGCTCGGCCTAGCGGACGGATACTACACACTCGGAATCCGAGAGGAAGACCGCGACTTCTTCACGGCAAACTACAGGGGCGAACTCTTGCGCCTCGCGTGCCTCCCAATGGGCTGGTCCGGGTCCGCCTACTACTTGTGCGCTCTAGTTCTTGCAAGTGCTTGGTGAAAGTGAGGGAGGTGTTGAGCTCGACCCCGAGGACACGGTAGGATTCCGAGGGGCTGATGGAGGGGATGGGGGGGTTGTACGTGTTAATGGTAAAGAAGTGGTTTTGTAGGCGGGACGCGAGGAGGGTACGGTTGGCTAGGGAGAGGGCTTTGCCTCGACTAGGGAGAGGCTATTGGGAGAGGAGAGACTGGGGAGAGGGAGAGACATGCCTCGAATAGGGAAAGGGAGAGACAGGCTAGGGAGAGGGCGTTGCCGGTAATGCAACATTTTCAAACTTTAACTGTCATACATTTATACGCGCGGAAGAGGGAGAGCTTTTGGAGCTGGATAGTCATGTTGGTGGGAGAGCTTGTTGCGAGGCTGAGGTCGTTGGCGGAGCCGTGGCCGGGGTTGGTCGCCGTGGGTTATGTGGGGTCGACGTTAGTGGTGGGGCTCCGGAGCGGAAGCCTCTGCAACCGACCGTGAGCCAACGGAGAAAGAGTTCGAGGAAAAGGGTAAATATGAAGGGGAGAGGGTGTCACCTTGCAGAGTGCCGCGGTTGATATCGATGGAAGGGGTGAGGCCGTACGGGGTGATATAGTCGGTGATGGAGACACTATAGAGTTGTTCGCATGTGTCGACAAAGGTGGAGGGCATACCGAGTTTACGCATGTGTTTGAACATGATGTGGTAGTCAGCGGCGTTGAAGGCGCCTTTGAAGTCCGCGTACATGATGTAGATGTCTTTGTTGTATATTTTTGCATCCTCCATCATCATCATCATGGAGGCGAGGGCGTCGTGGATGATGCGTTGGAGGCAGAATCCGTTTTGCTGCTCGTTGAGGATGCCATGGATTTTTGCATACTTAGAGCACGCGTCCTTGATAAGCGCGGTCCAAAGTTTAAGCAAGTTGTTCATGAGGGCAATGAGGCGGTAGTTGTCGAGGAGAGTCGGGTCAGCTTTCTGTTTAGCAAGCATGTGGTGATGTGGCACCATTCGGGGGTGGGTGTAGGCCGTGTGGGCAAGGTGGGAGAGGAGGGAGAAGAGGGCGGAGCGGGTCACGTGAGGTAGGAACTTTATGAATTTGTTGGGGATGCCGTCGGGGCCATGGCCTTTCCAGTGCCTAGCGAGTTGACCGTTTTGTCGAATGTATCTCGAGTTATCATGCGAGCGAGGATGAGGGAGGGGTTACCGCGGAGTTGGATGACGAATGAGTCGGGGTTGCCGGGATGCTCCCACTAAGGGATGGGAAGCTCGGGCGGGGTGTGTTAGAGTTGGGAACGGATAGTTACACGGAGGTCGTGCCGGCCCCACAGGGGGGCCGGCTTGGGTGACTAGAGAAGTGAGGGGAGAGAGATGGCGGCCGGCGAAGGCACCGGCAGGGCCGGCCGACCGCCACTAATAGGGAATAGAGTACCGCTAATATCATAACACTAAGTACTAGAATGACAAATAGCTACCTTGTACATAAGTACTATGCAACGGGATGCTAGTGCTAACACCCCCCCTCAAGGTAGCCGAGGTCTTGACGTCGTCCTAGCTTGCGTTGAGGAAGATGTCATCTTGGTAGAAGGTGTAGTGCTTGTAGCGTGTGTCTCCGGCCGGGTAGGTGTAGCGACATGCGCTCACAAGAACGTGCCGCTACCGGCGAGTTGCCGATATGAAGCAGTTCCAAATGTACTACGTAATGTACTATTCTGACATGTAGCGGGGAAAACTGTCCACGGGGGAATTAGCCGACGCATGAGAGCGACCGGCGAGGAAGAAGCACAGCCAACAAGGCCGTTAGGAGCGTGTAGGCACGCAAAAAACATAGACGGGCGCTCGTGTTGACTCCCTTTTTTCGCCGTGGGAAAGTTCAGCTCCTCGCTAAGTAAGGTGAGCGTTGCAGCATTGCCTCGGGAAAAAACAATAACATTACTAATTAAAGTACGCACGGGCCGAATTTTCGCGGGTCGGTCTGAAAAACCGGATCCGGTCGAGAGCATCGGTAGGTTGAAGGCTAGGTGAGACAGAAAGCTGGGTGGGGCGAACGTGGCGCCGGGCGCTTTACACACGCTTTTCTCCTTTTTATGTGGGAGATGGTAGGACAGTCGCGGACAACCAGCTCGAAGGCGAAGCGTGGGGTCGGTGGGACGATGAATTACTAGCGTGGCGCCGAGCGCTTTACACACGCTCTACTCTTTTTTACGTGGGAGTAGCTAGGACTAGCGTCGCGCCGAGCGCTTTACACACGCTCTTCTCTAGTGTAACTTGGTGGAGGGCCCATAACTTGTTAGAGTTGGGAACGGATAGTTACACGGAGGTCGTGCCGGCAAGGGGGCCGGCTTGGGTGACTAGAGAAGTGAGGGGAGAGAGATGGCGGCCGGCGAAGGCGCCGGCAGGGCCGGCCGACCGCCACTAATAGGGAATAGAGTACCGCTAATATCATAACACTAAGTACTATAATGACAAATAGCTACCTTATACATAAGTACTATGCAACGGGATGCTAGTGCTAACAGGGTGGCGCGGGTTAGTTCTTTGTCGAAGTGTGAGTGGACTGCGGCTATAACTTCGTGGGGAGAGGTTACATTTGTTGTGTCAGGTCGAGTGATTTTTATGGAGGTTCGAGGTGGCACTGCTATGGGTAAGGAGACCGTTTTTAATTTTGAGTAGGCGGTGGTAAGATTTTGGGTTAACGTCTTAAGCGTTGTTGGCGCGGGATTTTTTTCTCTCACTTTATCCGTGGTGGCGGCGTGGAGGAGGTGACAGATGCGTGCTTGACGTTTGTGTTTGATGGTATCGGGGTTATATAATCGGTCGTATGAAGGACAAACTGGGCGAGGGGAAGTGGTCAGTCATTAGTGCAATAGCGTTGGAGGTTTTTAACGAGCTTGCGGGATTTTTTCGAGAGCCAAGTGGTGTCAAGGGATGTGTTTGGGGATCGCGAATTCTTCGGGGAGAGAAGGGGGCATACTGTGGCGGCATGGTCCATGTGGTTCTAGAGAAGGATAGTGAATTGTGAGGCTCGAGTGTCTAGGGCATCTGTGGAGGCGGTGGACGAAGGTGTGTTGAGTATGGCAGCATGGGGGGAGGCGGTTTGGTTGATGAAGTCGGGTGTGCTGTTTTGGTATTCTTTTATATGGTGCTGTGTGAGGGGGGTTTGAAGGTGTACTTGCGGGTGGATTGTGGTTGGTGGCATGGGTTGTCGGGCGAGGAGGGTGGAGAGATGAGGGAGGATGGGGCTGAAATAACGAGGTGGATGGCCGAGTGGTTGGTGAAGTGTGTAGGGGAGGGGGAGACCGAGATGGCGGTTGGGGAGGGGGTGAGGGGTGAGGGCGTGTGGAGAGCCAATGGTCTATGCAGCCGCCGCTGCGGGGGAAGGTGGGTATGAGGGATTGGGGTGGTTGTAGGTGGGAAAGGAGGTTGGAGGTGAGGGCGAGGTCTCCGGTAGCTTAGTGTGTTGTGCTTTTGGAAGTCTCCCCCCCAAAGGACGCGGTGACTCGAGTGGTCATCGGCGAGTCTGAGTCCCCATGCGGCAACTTCTGCGTACTAGCGGGTTAGTGGTGTGGTGTGGAGCTGGGGCATATAGACCCCTATGAGGAGGTACGGGATGCCGGAGTGAAGAATGAGAGGCAAGCCACTTATGTGGGGGGCAAGGTGGGGGGCGGGGGTATGGCAATGGCGGAGTGGAAGGACGACTTGCGGACTGCGAAGAGGACGCTTGCGTGGGGTTGGGACACATGTGAGTGGTGCGGACGAGCGCTCTTTAGGAGGAATTGGGGGAGGGTGACCCGCCAGCGGGATTTGTGTGATGTGTGATTGGTTTCGGTGAGGAGGAAAACGCCTCGTTGGTGTGTGGTTGCGAAGTGCTCGACATCCATTATGGATGTGTGGAGGCCTCGGGTGTTGAGGTTGATGAGGCGGATTGGTTGGGGGATGTGGTGGGGGAGGACTGGTAGAGGGGAGTGAGCGGGGGGGTGGGGTGGGTTATCCGGGGGTTTGCTGGTGGGTTGTGGTGGGGGGGGGGGGCGGGGGAGAGGGGTTGTTGGGTGGGGGGCGTGGGTGGGGGCGGGCTGATAGGGATGTGTGGAGAGGGGCGGGTTGAGTCGGGCGGGGAGCGGACAAGGGTGGGTGGAGGGTGGCTAGAAGTTGGGAACGACAGATTGGGAGGGGGTTAGAGCGAAACATGTGGTTCTAGAGAATGGAGGGGAGTGTGTAGACCGTATTGCGGGGGTCAGAAAGAGGGGGGTCGTACGCTTGGTCGGGGGGTGCTGTGAGTATGAAGTATGAGTGGAGGAGGACATGGGTTCCGCACGACCACGCGTGGCATGTGTCAAGTTGGCGGGGGGGGGGGAGTGGGGTTGAGGATGCGTAGGGTTCGGGTGGGTGGCGGAGAGGTGGCGTTCCATGAAGCGACGAGTGATATGGAACGGGTGAGAAGTGCGGGAGGGGGTGGGTGGTGGAGGGAGTCAATCCAGGTAGCCAAAGTGTGCGTGATGTGGAGGAGACCAAAGTGGGAGTGTTGCCAAGTGAGAATGAGCAAAGAGCGATGGGTATTCCTAGGTGTGGGGGTGAGCTTTTCTTAGAGAGGTTACTCCACCGACTGGGGTAGACACCATGGTTGTGGGAATTGTCAATTTGATTATTGGTGACTACTGTGTAGGAGGCAAAGGGTGTGGAGTGTAGTTTAGAGAGGGAGGTAGCAATGGAGTAAAGGTTGGTCAGTTCTTGGCAACGACCCCATTGGAAGGAGAGTACCGCTAATGAATCGAGGTGACCAAGGGGGTGGGGAGGCCATATTCAAGGTTTAAGTCGAAGAGACAGTTATGTACTCTGATGGTGCGGGTTTGGGGTTGAAGTGAGGTTGAAGTGAGGCCAGGGACTGGATCCGCCATTTTTTTGTTGGGTTCGGATCCATGAGTACTTGATTTTTTTGGATCCGGAACTAGTGAGTACCTCTAAAAAAGAGATCCGGATCCCGCGATTACCTGTGATTCTAGGGCTCGGACCCCGCGATTACCTGTGATTCTAGGGTTCGGACCCCGCGATTACCTACTGAACCTAGGGTTCGGATCCCGCGATTACCTGTGATTCTAGGGTTCGGACCCCGCGATTACATGTGATTCTAGGGTCCGGATCCCGCGATTACCTGTGATTCTAGGGTCCGGATCCAGCGATTACCTGTGATTCTAGGGTTCGGATCCAGCGAGTACCTGTGTTTTTGGTTCCGGAACCGAGTACACGAGTACTTCTAAATTTTTGGTTCCGTTGGATTCGTTGGGTTCGCGATCCCAACAAGTACTCGAAGTACTCATGCAAATTGATACAAATTGCGCATTTTGGGGGAAATTTGTACTGCAAATTCAATTCTTACATCTCTACTAGTTCTATGCGCCTGCTCATGCTTGGATCCCATACAGTAGATACGTACAATTCACTTCCCATACTTTCTGCCCGCTGCAAACATATTTAGTACTTTACAGTCTATCCCATACAATTTAGCAAAGCTTTTGGTCCCTCCGGCAAGTGCCACAAGCAACGTATGTGAGTTTATAGCCCTCCGGCTCAAAAAAGACACTTGCCATCACAGGGAAACAGATTCCGATGCAGTACCACTTTTCACATATGATGTGACAAGTAATGCCAAATGGTTTATCGCATGGCCAGTGCGAGTCCACCAAATGAACATTAAATGCACAAAATATGGATGAAAACAGGTTTAAGACAACCATTTCTTACAGTTTATAAAGACTTGTGACAACCATATTCCTCGCACATACATAATTCAACAATTACATGAGACTAACAAGGCATCCTCTAGGCTATCTTCCTTGGTGTTCTTCTTGAACGCGTCATGCATTCGCCCAATCGCCCCGCTTTGTTGAACAAACGCTCGCATGCAACAGAGGTAGCAGGCATAGATAAGTACTGCCGCGCGCCAGCGCCATTAAAGCCAAGTCGGGGTACAAAACTGCATGTGTTTTCCACCATGTCAACACACAAATGTCTTTGTCCGTTTCTTGGGGCAGCTCAAGGTAACGCTCTAAGTCATCCTTTTCCACGTGCTTGGCTATAGAGGGCGTCACACGCCCAGTCAAATCCCCGGAAAGGAATGCAGTGAAAGACTTACTCTTCGACGACATCAATTGCTTGCCAAGCTCTGTAGCTTGCTTGCTTGGATAAGCACCGCCTTTTGCCTCGCCCTCTTCCGGCTTTGTGCGCCACTGCTCTCCAAATTCTCTTCTTGCAGCCGCCAAAATTGTAGGCGCAAAGTCGGGACGAATGCCATTGAAGTCCAGATTCTTAAACATGCACAATTCACATTTTTAGTTAACATAGCAAATGCACAGGTAAGTTTGCATACACACACACACACACACACACACACACACACAGGAACACGTAGAGAGCATACAAAATAGGTACACAAACGAACACCACACACACATACACACACATTCAGAAGTAGATGCACATACAAGCCAACACACACACAAGCAGATAAACACAAACACATCCATAAGACACACACACATGCATAAGACAAACACACACACAAACACACATGCACAAGACACACACACAAACACACATGCAGAAGTACATGCGCATACAAGCACGCACACACACACATGCAAGCACTCAGACAAATATGCATAAGCATATACACGCAAACACACACACACACACACAAGGACGCTCAGATACAATCACATCTATTTATCAACATTTAATATATTTATCAGGTATATAATAGAAACAAATGTGCAAAATTTAAACACATCCACACACAACAATTACAAGGTACTCAACGAATGTCCAACAATGTCGCAATCCCTATCTTGATGTAATCGTTCTCCCTTATGTTCGTGAAAAAACGCTCAATGATTCCGGCCCGCAGACTCTCCCTTGGCTCCGCCATATGAGGGTCCATGTCCTCCGCTTCGATGGTGTACAAGTCCACATCCCTCCGCTCATCTTGCAGTGAAACGGGCCTGTGTGACGACAGCTGCTCTAACAGAGTGCCTAACATAGGGTAAACAAGTGATATGGTAACATAGTCCCCCTGCAGCAAATTCACAACTTGAGCCACTGGCCACAGGATCGCAGCTAGCTCTCAAATAACAGAAAAGCATCACAAAGATCACAAAAGAACACAAAGAACAGAAAAGCATCACAGAACAGCGATAACAAAGTGTCGACAAGCTCAACTGCAACGCTATTAGTATGGCTTCGATAGAGCACATAAACAGAGATGTAAATGTACGGGCGGAGGCGGGGAGGGGGCGCCATGCGGCGCTACCGAACAGCACAGTGCAACAATATGCTTAACGACAAAGTAACATTTTATGTGGGAAAGCAAAGAACAGAAAAAGCATCACAGAACAACGATAACAAAGTGTCGACAAGCTCAACTGCAACGCTATTAATATGGCTTCGGTAGAGCACATAAACAGAGACATAAATGTACGGGCGGAGGCGGGGAGTGGGCGCCATGCGGCGCTACCGACTAGCACAGTGCAACAATATGCTTATTAACGACAAAGTAACCTTTTACGTGGGAAAGCAAAGAACAGAAAAAGCATCATAGAACAACGATAACAAAGTGTCGACAAGCTCAACTGCAACGCTATTACTATGGCTTCGACAGAGCACATAAACAGAGACATAAATGTGCGGGCGGAGGCGGGGAGGGGGCGCCATGCGGCGCTACCGAACAGCACAGTGCAACAATATGCTTAACGATAAAGTAACCTTTTACGTGGGAAAGCAAAGAACATAAAAGCATCACAGAACAGCGATAACAAAGTGTCGACAAGCTCAACTGCAACGCTATTAATATGGCTTCGATAGAGCAAATAAACAGACATAAATGTGCGGGCGGAGGCGGGGAGGGGACGCCATGCGGCGCTACCGAACATCATAACGCAGCTAACTCGGGGGTGAGGGCAGAGCGGAGGAGGGGGGGAACTCTTGCTTACCTCTTCAACTTTCTCTTGCTCGTTGTGAAAATCTTCCAACAGGGTGGACCAATTGGCTTGACGCCTTACGTTGAGCTCGGTTTCTGAAGTGGCGGCTTCCTCCGGCAGTCCTTCCCATATAACTTTATACGTCAACATTCCACACCTTTTTCCTTGGCTAACAATTTTCTTAACTACATACCGCCCTTTATTACTATCTGCACATGTTTTTGACTGAGGTGTCCTAAACACCCTATCTGTATTCCAAACAAGCTCCTCCTCTGCACGTTGGATAGCCGTCGATGACAAGCTCTTCCCTGATCTAGACGGTCTACTACTTCCCGCTTCCCCCGCCATTGTTGCTAACTATGAAAGGATTGGATGTGGACGGGCAAATTATGGTGGATTTCAAGCGCGTACGCACCGTTTAAATAGCCTTTGGGTGGGCTACAATTGATTCAAGGCTGCGGAATGACAACAATCAGGGCTATTGAACCAATCCTAGACATACATCTCAGCAGATTTGCATTGCCAAATACCTCCCAAAAAAACAGCGTGTCACTTCGGGCAACCACAGAATCGTGAGATACTCGGAATCGTGAGTACTGATTGGGTATCGCGATTCCACATCGTTTTGCGAGGATGAGGTACTCGCGATTACCGCGGATCCATTAAAGTACGATGAATACCGGATCCAACGATTACTTACAGTAACTGGTACCGGAACCAACGATTACTTACAATAACTGGTACCGGAGCCAACGATTACTTACAATAACTGGTACCGGAACCAACGATTACCTACTGAACCTAGGGTTCGGACCCCGCGATTACCTGTGATTCTAGGGTTCGGACCCCGCGATTACCTACTGAACCTAGGGTTCGGATCCCGCGATTACCTGTGATTCTAGGGTTCGGATCCAGCGATTACATGTGATTCTAGGGTCCGGATCCCGCGATTACCTGTGATTCTAGGGTCCGGACCCACGAGACCAAGTCCGAACCCGAGTAGTATCGTGGATTCGCGGCTCCTTAGGATCCGGATCCAGTCCCTGAGTGAGGCCGGATAAACCCTAGTTACAACGTGTTGTCGGATATGAGATGGGGAGGTGGGGGGGTTGTGGAGTCTAGCCTCCGGGCTGGGGGGGGGCTATTATTGTATGTTTAGGGACGGGGTTCGGCCGTGTCGGCCGGTGTAGTCTTGGAGGTCGGTTTGGAAGGGTCGGAGGGTCCATGGATTGCGGAGACGGGGTGGGTCTCTCCATAAAGTTTGTCAAGCCAATCTTCGAGGTCGCTGTCGGAGATGGCCTGGAGGGGGGGGGTATGGAAGAGGGTTTGACATATTGGGCGTAGGAGGGGGACGGAGTGGGAGCCGAAGATAGGATGGGAGGTTGAGAGAGGGTGAGCTGGGTGGTGGGGGGTTGTTTGGTGGTGCGATGGGAATGGCGGGGGGGGTGGGGAAGGGATGTTCTTTTTGTGGGGTTGGCGGGTGGGCTTGATGACGTCAACGAAGGGGGCGAGTTTTAGGGCAGGGTCTGTTGGGGGTCGGGAGTGGGGCGTGGTTTTCATGGGGTCATTTGGGTGAAGGGTGGAGTCGGGCAGGGGATGGGTGGGCTGGGGGGACGTGGTGGTGGTGGTGGGGGCGGGTGTGGGCGGAGGGGGGGTGAGTGGCGGCGGGAGAGGTGCGTTTGTGAGGGAGTTCGGGGTCGGGGTGTGTGAGTGGGGTGGAGGAGTCCTTTGTGCCGGCCGAGTCTTCGGTGATGACGGGGCGTGGAGTGGGGTGGGTGGTGGTGGGGCGGGGCTCGGGAAAGGAGGCGGAGAGGGTGGTGGCAGAGTGGGTGGCGGTTGATGTCGGGGAGGTGGACCGGCGTTTTTGGAGGATTTGAGGGTGTGGGATAGGGTTGGGTTAAGGTTTGTGTTTGTGGAGGAGAACTATATATCGGGGAAGGAGTCGAGGTCGAAGGGGTTGTGTTAGAAATGCCACGAGGGGGGTTAGAGCCCACGCCTCCCGGAACGGAGTTGTACGCCTTATCCAAGTACCGCCCCAAAAGTCGGTACCCGGTTGGAACATATTGTGCATATGAATTCCGCGCATCGTGCATACACTGAAACCACCTATGTGTGGAGGGCCAAGATTCCCCCGGAGTCCAGCGTACAAATGTGTTCATTGTCAGGCCTACTAAGGGATATCAACAGGGTGTCGTCGTCCGCGTCCATTATCGAGGAGTCAGAGGTCTCGAGCTTCCACTTGTGGTAGGTGTCGATGTCTAGGAGGTGGCGGGTCCAAAGGAGGAGGAGGGTGGGAGGTTGCGGTACAAGGTTTTGTGTTTGGAGATGTTAAGTGGTTGGGGGGAGGGGGTGGTTGTAAAAGATAGGGTCCGAGAGCCGGGCCCTAAAACAGATGGAGTAGTGATGGGAGTTGTTGTAGACTATGCAAGAGGCGTGGGTGTGTGAGCATCGGTGAATGAAGGTGTGTTTGAGTGGAGTGGTGGCGGTGCCGTTGGTGTAGATGAGGATGCGGTACATGTCGGGGGCGAGTAAGATTTGTATGCTAGTGGCACTGGTGGGGGAGGGGGAGGGGAGGGGTGGGGGCGGTAGTAGGAGCCGTCGGGGAAGTTTTGGAGGGAGGTGTGGCGTGTGAGGTCAAAGGTGGAGGGAGGGGAGGGGTGTGGGTTAGCGTGGAGGTGTGTGAATTCACGTGCATTTGGTGGAGGAGTGTGGAGAGCCATTGTGAGGGGGGTATGGCGCCGTCAACGTCGATGTAGGGGAGGAAGAGGGTATATTGTGATTGGATGAGGACGGTGGTGAGGCAGGTGGCCCCCCAAGAGGTGCCTGGGACATGGCCATTGGCATGAGGGGGTGTGATAGTGACATTGTGAATTTGGGGGGTAGGGGGTACTGGAATGTGAAGTGTATTTGGTGGAATTTGTATGTTTATATGGCTTGATTGTGAATGGATGGGGTTATTGGGGAGGTGGAGGATATTTTCCAAAAGGATGTTGGGTATCCCTCGATCGGGGTGGGCTCGCCGACATGCTGGAGGGCGTCCGCGAAAAGGAGAAGGAACTGTGTTGGTTCGGGGAGGTCCTCGACTTGGGTGGCGATGGTCGGCGAGAGGTTGCTCCATGCGGAGGTGAGTTGGGTCGCGAGGCGGGCTCTTAGCAGATCTTGTACAAGGGCGGTCGTTTCTAGGCGAGAGATATTAATGAAGAGGGGGGAGGTGAGTTTAAGAATTCGGGGACCGTTACAACCATGAGAAATGAAGTTTCTATTGTTTCAGTGTGGCCTGAAGTTGGGGGATAGCGGTTGCGCGAGGTGGCACGGGACAGCCCAATCGGAGTTCACGTTGTTGTGAAGCTAGCTGGTATAAGAGTCCTGCCGCCGTACACGAGGTCTAAATGTCCATGCGTACTTCCTTGCAGCCCAAGATGAGTTCGAGGGGGAGGGGTGTGTGATCGTAGTGTGCTTGCATGGATGGGTGGTCCGTTCGAGTGGTGGTTGTTGTCCATCGCGTGTGATGGGCGAGTTCTCGGCCGATTTTACGTTTCGAACGAGTTGTGAGGTCGTCGATATGGTATTATGGTTGAGGCTCTCGAGGAGCCACCGGCTAGCGACAAAGAAGGCGGAAAGCAACGAGTCCGACGACTTCGTCGATTCGGGGAGGAAAACTCCATGTATCCAAAAATGGCAATATCATGGGGGTGGTGGAGTACTGGCATGTGAGGAGGTATTAATGGACCGTGCAAGCCGAGAGGTTAGCGGCCCGTCCCAGGTCAATGGTTGACCGGGGAGCATCGAGGACTCCATGCGTGCGGAGGCCTCGACCACGGGAGGGTTCTAGTGTTGTGCTCATATCGTGGTCGGTTGTGGGGATTTGGGGCGCTGTGATGAGTAAGGGAGCGAGCGGGTGTCCTACGAGGCGGCTCCCGGGGTTGTAGTGTTCGTCGCTGAATGGGGGCGCGCGGGCCAATCCCGTAGTAGAGCATGCTTGTACGGTGTTGGGAGGTCAGAGTTCGAAAACATCGTGATCGAGGAGGGGCTATTAACAGTGGGAGTGAGTGGTAGGGTGATCGTAAGGGAAGGAGGTGGGGTCGTAGTGGGTTTCGTGTGTTGGCGGCACACAACCATGTATGATGGGACTTGGGTTTGTGTTTGTTGGCGGCGGACATGAACGTCCGGACGCTCGGTAGGGCGCGGCGTGGCGCGCCTGGCCCGGGGAGGGGGTTTTTCGTAAGCGATGACGAATTGTGTGGATTCGCAGTATTGTGGGTGGTAAGATTTGTATTTTTGTAGTGGGTGGCGCGGTAGCTGTCGGGGGGATAGATTCAAATTTTGGAAAGTTGCTCCTTGTTGTGTGTACCGTGTGTTGTGTTTGCGGATCCACTGACTTGGGTGAGCTAGGCTCGGTTGGGAAGAGGTAGACGGTGCCTATTGTACAACGGACTCAGTGTCCACCACGCTGTCGCTCATCGGGAGGCCAAGCCCTGTGCTAAGACGGTCGGTGTTGCTCATTCGAGCCACCCATCCTTGATTTGCGGTATAGTACTTTAGTAGTACTTTAAAATCAATCACGGTGTTGAGTTACGGTAGGATATCCGGTGAAAGGTCTTCATTTAGTGTGCTAGTCAACACCACAAGATCCGATTCCGAAAACCCGTCCATAAAGGAGATCGTATTATACGAATTACGCAATTGTACCATGGTAAAGTAAAAGTAGCAAAATTTAGTAGTTATTGCCGGATAAGACCGTACATAGGACCTAGCGACGGGCTCGTAATTAGTAATCATGTTGGTGAGGTCGCAGTGAATGAGGCATAGTGAGCATGGCCAACATTGAGCTCGAGGGACGGTACATTAAGCCCCCCAAACTCCGCGGGGATAGAAAGCTTGCGCTTAGCACAATTTACTTTATCAAGCGTTTGTACGTCATGAGAAACGCCCAAGATTCGGAAAATTGTTGTACGAACGGGGCTATATGGAGCAGCAAGGTAATGTCAGCATATATTAGGGGGGAGGATGCAGAGCAAGAACCCATAGCGGCATACCGTATGCATAATTATCAAGCGAAAGCTGCATGTGCCCCTCCGAAGTCCGACATAGCAAAGCACACGATCTTGTCCAAACGGAGTTGATGATGTTGTAAGTAATACCTTCTAATTATTAGTTGCATATAGCTACTGTTTTCTATTCTAGATATGATTAGTACATGTCTAGGTAGGACGTACCGATATCCTATTTGATTCGGTACACAGCTGTCGCTAGGCTACAACTCTCTTACTTTTGTTGTCCCGACACCACGCCTCGGGCTGGTTGTCTATGTGACTTTCCTATTTGCGTGAATGTGACTGTAACCACGTATGCGTTAGTTACCTTCCATATTGAACGTGTCTGTACGGTTCAACAAGTTATGGGCCCCCGCCTCAAGTCACTCACGCGCGACAACTTTGTTCGGCGAGCCGCGATCGACAACTCTCCCGCGGAAGGCAAGTTCACCTAGTAATACACAATATGTTCCTATCGGGTACCGACTTTTGGCGGTACTTGGATAAGGCGTACAACTCCGTTCCGGGAAGCGGCGGTTCTAACCCCCTTCATGCCATTCCGTGTGTACATGGATTAACAAGTTATGGGCCCTCCGCGTTTACGCGGGGTTTACTAGGGCACCGGCCGGAGTTTGTCCATTAAGGGGGAGTGTTGACATATCCCTCCGTAGGACTACTAATGGACACATATGTACGCAAGACTCCGGGGGAGTCTTGGCCCTCCACCTATAGGTGTTCGCTATAGGTGCTCGCCGCTCAGTCGCGATGCGATGCGATGGGTTCATATACACAATATGTTCCTATCGGGTACCGACTTTTGGCGGTACTTGGATAAGGCGTACAACTCCGTTCCGGGAAGCGGCGGTTCTAACCCCCTTCATGCCATTCCGTGTGTACACGGATTAACAAGCCCCCCTCATGCCATTTCCGTGTATGCACGGTTTAACTTGTTATGGGCCCTCCGCGTTTACTGCGGGGTTACTAGGGCTACCGGCTGGAGTTCATGGGATGATGTCCATTAAGGGGGAGTGTTGATATCCCTTAGTGGGTCTGATACTCTGATAATGGACACATATGTACGCTGGACGCCGGGGGAGTCTTGGCCCTCCACCTATAGGTGGACGCACGTGTTTGCATGGTGCGCGGAATTTATATGCACAATATGTTCCTATCGGGTACCGACTTTTAGGGCGGTACTTGGATAAGGCGTTAGGCGTACAGCTCCGTTCCGGGAGGCGTGGGTTCTAACCCCCCTCATGCCATTTCCGTGTATGCACCGTTTAACAGACCTCTCACAACTCCTCGGCATGCACATCACCCGCAACCCCTCAGCCCGCACCATTTATGTGGACAAGTCCAAATACTTGCGCGACATCCTCGCCAAGTACGGCATGACCGACTGTAAGCCATTGTCTCTCCCTATGGACCCCGGCTTCCTACCCGGCCTCGCGCACATGGCCTCCCCTCCCTTGACCGGAGTGACTAAGGACGTCTATCCCAACCTCCTCGGCAGCCTTCAGTACACGGCAGTCTCTTAGCACTAGCATCCCGTTGCCTAGTACTTATATACAAGGTAGCTATTTGTCATCCTAGTACTTAGTGTTATGCTATTAGCGGTACTATATTCCCTTTTAGTGGCGGTCGGCCGGCCCTACCGGTGCCTTCGCCGGCCGCCATCTCACTCCTCTCACTTCTCTAGTCACCACAGCCGGCCCCCTTGCCGGCACGACCTCCGTGTAACTATCCGTTCCCAACTCTAACAGGTTATGGGCCCTCCACCAAGTTACACTAAAGAAGAGCGTGTGTAAAGCGCTCGGCGCCACGCTAGTCCTACCTAGTCCCACGTAAAAAAGAGTAGAGCGTGTGTAAAGCGCTCGGCGCCACGCTAGTAATTCATCGTCCAACCGACACCACGCTTCGCCTTCGAGCTGGTTGTCCGCGATTGTCCTACCATCTCCCACGTAAAAAGGAGAAGAGCGTGTGTAAAGCACCCGGCGCCACGCTTGCCCCACCCGGCTTCTAGTCTTACCTAGCCTTCAACCTACCGATGCTCTCGACGAGATCTGGTTTTTGAGACCGACCCGCGAAAATTTGGCCCGTGCGTACTTTAATTAGTAATGTTATTGTTTTTTCCCGAGGCAAAGCCGCAACGCACACCTAACTTAGCGAGGAGCTGAACTTTCCCACGGCGAAAGGGGGGAGTCAACACGAGCTCCCGTCTATGTTTTTGCGTGCCTACACGCTCCTAACGGCCTTGTTGGCTATGCTTCTTCCTCACCGGTCGCTCTCATGCGTCGGCTAATTCCCCCGTGGACAGTTTTTCCCGCTACATGTCAGAATAGTACATTGCGCAGTACATTTGGAACCGCTTCATATCGGCAACTCGCCGGTAGCGGCACGTTCATGTGAGCGCATGTCGCTACACCTACCCGGCATGAGACACACGCTACAAGCACTACACCTTCGACCAAGATGGCACCTTCCTCGACGCAAGCTAGGACGACGTCAAGACCTCGGCTACCTTGAGGGGGGTGTTAGCACTAGCATCCCGTTGCCTAGTACTTATGCACAAGGTAGCTATTTGTCATTCTAGTACTTAGTGTTATGCTATTAGCGGTACTCTGTTCCCTTTTAGTGGCGGTCGGCCGGCCCTGCCGGTGCCTTCGCCGACCGCCATCTCACTCCTCTCACTTCTCTAGTCACTACAACCGGCCCCCTTGTGAGGCCGGCACGACCTCCGTGTAACTATCCGTTCCCAACTCTAACACAGCCTGCACGCGTCTTGATGTTACCACGGCGCTGAGCATTCTTGGCTCCGCTCATGCCAATCCCACGGAGGCTCACCTGCGGGCCCTAAAGAAGGCCCTTCGATACCTTCATGGCACTATCGACATGTGCCTTACGTTGGGGGGGGGGTGGGCTACGGACCACAGTCTCTAACTCACAGACTTAACAAATTAAGATTGGGCCAACGACAACATCACTCGCAAGTCACGTTCGGGCTATCTCTTCACACTCGGATGCGGACCCATCAACTAAAAGTCCAAGCAACATACGTGTGTCGCCCAGTCAACTTGTGAAGCTAAGTATTACTTTGCGGCTGACGCCACCAAGAAGGGACTCCACCTCCGCCAACTTATGGGGGAGATCTTCAATAACCCCATCATCGACACCACCACCATCTAGGAAGACAACCAAAGCGCCATTGCGTACTCCCAAAATGCTCCGGTAAGTTAGAAGACCAAACACATCGGTCTAAAGTGGCACTTCCTTGAGGACCACGTGGAACGTGGAACAATCAAGTTGATGTATCTCCCCACCGACCAAATGGTGGTTGACATGTTCACCAAACCTGTACCATGACCAGCCCTTACAAGACAACGACTAGATCCATGTGTTCGACCAATCCCTCCCCTAGTCGGTACCTAGTTATCGATAGGTTGCCTCATGCAATGTGCCTAGGGCTATCGTAACGACACAATGCTAGTATAGGCGGTCCCCTAACAACGTAAACTACCGGGGGAAGGGTACGGCCTGCCTAAGCGCGATGAGTCATGTGTTGGGAAATAGACGGCAAAGCACATGGGACATTATAAAACCTTTTGCACGGAGGCATGAGCGCTAGCTGGACACCGTATGAGGCTTAAGTGTTTCTTCTTCCCATCCCCCGAAGGAGGAGGGAAGTGTTGTAAGTAATACCTTATAGTTATTAGTTGCAGGTAGCTACTGTAAGCTATTCTAGATATGATTAGTACATTTCTAGATCGGACATACCGATAACATGTTTGTACTGGTACAGAGCTGTCGCTAGGCTTCAGCTCTATCACTTCTGTTGTCCCGATACCACGCCTCGGGCTGGTTGTCTCTGTGACTGTCCCTTTGCGTGACTTTGACTGTAACTACGTATGCGTTAGTTACCTTCCTTACTGATCGTGTGTGCACGGTTTAACAGGTTATGGGCCCCCGCCTCACGTCACTCACGCGCGACAACCTGGTTCGGCGAGCTGCGATCGCCACCTCTCCCGCAGAAGGCAAGGTTTACATAGATACCTAGTACTTTCACCATGTAGTCGGCGGTATCGCCAGTATAATCAGCGTTTTAAAAAACCCACCCTCCATCCCACCTAAGTCAGCCGCCCGAGGACGCCAGACAGCCACCCACACCGACGCACTCGTCGTGTGTGGACATGGTGCATACATGTCCAAGCTGGAGACGGGGGGGGGGCGCACTATCGGGTAAATACGCATATACAGAGTGCACGACAGCCTTAGATTACTATATTAATTAATATATTATCGTAGCGACTCAGCCGCCGCCGCATCGTCCCACCCGCACTTGCCGTGGCCCCGACTTGTGCCCCACACTGGGTGGAGGACACAGAAAAGGTGCTTTGAGACACCCCGGGGCATCAGGCCGAGGGGTCGGCGGGCATCAGGCCGTCTCTCTGAAACCACTGTTAGGCACACGTCCGGCTAGCGGTTTTTACCGCTGCCTGTTTTTCAGCTCTTACTTTTCGTCCTCTGTCGTAATGGCGCCGAAAACTCGCTATGTCGACAATCCACCCGATTCGCCTCATGCTTCCCTTGACCTCGGCTCTCCGAAGAGCTCTGTCAGTCCCACCCCTGCTACCCTCGCACTCGTCCTGCAACAAATGGCGCTCATAAACGTCCGCCTGGACGCTCAGTATGCTGCTGCTGCTGCTGCTGCTGCTGGTACTGTTGCTGCCCTTGCGGACCCCTCTTTCGCTGTGCGTCGTCGCGACGCACCACAGCCTCACGGACTGCCCGCGGAACACCTACCACATGTTGTAAGTAATACCGTATACGTATTAGTTGCAGATAGCTACTGTAAGCTACTCTAGATATGATTAGTACATGTCTAGATCGGACATACCGATAAACTGTTTGACTCGGTACAGAGCTGTCGCTAGGCTACAGCTCTCCCACTTCTGTTGTCCCGACACCACGCCTGTAGGCTGGTTGTCGCCTTAACTGTTCCGTTTGCGGGACTGTGACTGTAACTACGTTTGCGTACGTTATCTTCCACACTAACTGTGTTTGCATGGTTCAATAGGTTATGGGCCCCCGCCTCACGTCACTCACGCGCGACAACCTGGTTCGGCGAGCTGCGATCGACAGCTCTCCCGCAGAAGGCAAGTTTCCTTAGACTCCTAGTACTTTCAACCTGTAGTCGGCGGTATCGCCAGTATAAACTGCGATTTTAAAACCCGCCACCACCCCTCTTAAGTCAGCCACCCGACGGAGATAGCCAGCCACCCACACCGACGCACTCGTCGTGTGTGGACAGGGTGCACACAGGTCCAAGCTGGAGAACGGGGGGGTGCACTGTCGGGTGAATACGCATCCACAGGTCGCACGCCAGCCGTAGCTTACCTTTTATTTTTATTTTTATACTAGCCTAGCGAATCAGCCACCAGCGCAGCGCTCCACCTGTCCTGGCCTTGGCCTCGACTTGTGCCCCACACTGGGTGGAGGATACAGAAAAGGTGCTCTGAGACACCCCGGGGCTACAGGCCGAGGGGTCGGCGGGCATCAGGCCGTCTCTTTGCATACCGCTGTTAGGCACGAGTCCGGCTAGCGGTTTTTACCGCTGCCTGTTTTTCATCCAGCTCTTTCTTTTTTGCCCTCTGTCGAAATGGCGCAGAAAAACCCGCCTGTTTCACCTGTTGATTCCCCTGAGTCAGGCTCTCACCAGAGCACCCTCGATCACCCCCCGGATACTCTCGCGCTGCTCGTTGCGCAAGTGGCGAGCATAACAGCTCGTCTCGACTCGCAGTCGGCCGAGGGTGCTGTTGCTGCTGCGGGTGCTAATCCGCACCCCCCTGTAGCTCAGCGCCGCCACGATGCCCAACTCGAACCCGTCCGGGACAGCCACGACGGCCACACCCTCCACCTGCTTGAACATCCCCAGCCTGGTTTCGTAACCCCGGACGCAGAAACACTCTTTGCTGCTGCAGCCCCTGTTGGCGACCCCACAGTCGCACAGCGCCGCCACGATGCGCCCCGCGAGCCCGCGCGTGCCGATGCGCACTACGACCCCTCGCGTCACGCCATCCGGGTTGATCACCTCCCACCACCTCCCCCCTTCCCCCACGCCGGATATGCCCTTCACCACCCCGGCCCCCATATCCCGGAGGCGCCCTCTCATCTCATCCCCCCCTACCGTGACCACCCGCACTCGTACGGCCCGCCGCGTCCCATGGCCGGCCGCTCTCCCTTTCCCGGTGGCCCACCTCCTCCCTTTCATGGCCGGCACTCTCCCCCACTCCAACATGGCGACCCCACCCCCCGGGGCCGTCGTCGCCCCACTATTGACCCGGTGGTCATCAACCGGGCGGCACACGAAGCCCCCGGCTTCGACAAGGACGCCCTCAACCGGTCCATGAAGATGTCGGTCCCCGTCATGTGCCCGACCACGGACTTTAAGCAATGGAAGAGGACCTTCCTTAATTTCCTCTCCATCAAGGCCGCATACCTCATTCCTCAGCTGGCCATCCGCGACTCCGGCGTCTGGCTCGACGAACAAGCGCAACACTACGCCTACACGCTGCTTCTCCATGCAGCCAGCGCGAATAAGCGCGCTGACCAAGCCATGAAATGCGTTTCTCCAGCACGCCCTGACTGCGCCGCTGCCGCGTGGGACATCCTTTGTGAACGCCTCGACTGTCGGTCTTTTGCTCGCTCCTTGTCCCTCTTGGACAACCTGACGGTCAGACAGCGCCCTGGTCAGTCACTCAGTGACTATGTCCACTACATGCGCCAGACCTTTGACGAGTACAACGACACATGCCAGTTGGTTGATGGCTCCGTTGCCATCCACCCCCACCACCTCGGTCTCCTCATGCTGCGCGGTATTTCCAGCAGCGGCCCACACGGTCAGGCGAAGCAATGCGTCATCAACGCCTTTGACACGGACTACATCATGTCGGCTGATGAAGTTATGGCCAGCATTCTCCACCTTGCGCACAACATGGAAGACGACCCTGCTCCGGACGCAACCGCTCCGGCCATATCACCTCCTCCCATCTCCGCGTTCGTCGCTGCGGGCCGCGGCTCGCACAGCGGTCGAGGCCCACCACACCGTAACCCTCGCGGCCATCGACCCAACAAGTGTGGCGTTTGTGGCAGCCTCCACCATCTCATGTCCGCGTGCACTGCCACGGATGACGCTATCCTTAAGTGGAATCTCGCCAAGCGTAGGCTGACAGTCCAGAAGTACGGCGCCGCCGACGGCACCCCCTCTGCTCACGCTGCGCTGCTGAGCGACGTCCCTGCCGACGACGCCCCCGCCGATGACACCGACTGCCTACCCACCCTCGCGGACTGCGCTGATGACTACGCTGACGACGAGGTGAGTGTCCCATTCAGCTCTGTGGCATTCTCCTCTTCCCTCGCCCCGGGTCGTAATCTGTCAAAGTTTTGGGTCGTTGATTCCGCCTGCTCGATTAACCTCACTGCGTTCCGAGATGACTTCGTGAAATTCACGCCCCCCTCCGCTCCCTCTCGCGTGGGCGGTGTCGGCGTTGACGTTAAGGGCAGTGGCTCAGTGCGAATTTCTGTCAGACTTGCCTCTGGCCAGCTCATTCACCGCACTGTGTATGCACTCTACACCCCTGACCTATCATCTCGTTCAGCACAGCGTATCGGCAGACTCCTTAGTGTCAGCTGGATGCAAACTCACAGCGGTTGTGAATTCATATTCCCCTCCAACTCTGACACTGGTTTGCTTTTGGTACCCACAGGCATGGGTGTGCTAGAACCGTCCGGAAACGGTCTCTACCTCCTTCCCCACCAGCCGGTCCTCCCTTCCAGCCCATCCGCACCGCCGGCACTTGACCCCTCACCTCAGGTTGCCCTTACTGCCCAGTGTGATCCCGTCCTGTGGCACCGTCGATATGGCCACCTCAACATGCAAAGCCTTCAGGCCCAACATACTCACGGTGTCCCGACTAGCCCTGTGTTAACTAGCGCTGTAACCAAAGTTTCGTGCGACTCTTGTCTCCTTCACAAAGCCACAGCTGCACCACGCAACACAGCCGCTTGCGCGAAGCCATCCCACCCCCTCCTCAACCTGTCCGCTGACCTCTGGGGCCCGGTCAATGTCCCCTCCCCACATGGCCTCCGTTACTGCTTGCTCGTCATCGACCACCACACCAACTACATGTGGGTGCGGTTCCTTAAGTCTAAAGACGACGCATGTTCGGAATTGGAAACCATCCTCTTGGACATCAAACACCTGCATGCCCGCCATCACTCCCAGACGGGCGCGTTCGCACCGGTCCTCAAATTTGACTCAGACTCTGTGTTTGAAGCTGCTGTCACTCGCCGGATGTGCGCACACCTCGGCGTCGGGGTACAGTTCTCTGCCCCATACGCCCACCACATGCTCGGCAAGGCCGAACGTCCCTGGCGCACCATCCGGGACAATGCATCGGCGATGCTCCACAACATGGCCGTTCCCAACTCCATGTGGTCGTGCGCTGTCAGCACTGTTGTGTACCTTCGCAACCGCACGTACAGTCGCTCGGTCGGACCTAATGGGGGCGTCCCCCTCACACTCCTTACGTCGTCAGTGCCCAACGCCTCCAAGTTCCGCGTCTTCGGCTGCGCCGTTTTCGCCAAGGTCCCCGACAAACAACGTCGGAAACTCAGTGAAAAAGCATTTCGCGGCGTCATGGTGGGCTATCCCCCTGACGCACCCGGGTATCGTGTCTACAATCCGGAAACGCGTCGCATCACCACTTCCGTACATGTTGTCTTTCAGGAAGACACCCCAGGCTTCGACACACAACCCTCCGTCGACTCGGCCATCACCGACTCTTCGGACGACGTCCCCGCAGACTCACCCCTATCCCACCCCATTGACCTCACATCACCCACACCCCTACCCCCCCCGCCAACCCCTCGCCATGCTCGGCTCCGCTCCCACCCCATTCGCTACGGCGATATGGTTGCCCACCTGTCCGACTACCCACCCACACTCGTAACGGCGTGTTGTGATCCTGAACAAGGAAAAGCTCAAGAGGACATCTTTGAGCACCCTCACGTCCCCGACCTTGTCACTGGTCCCCCACACACACCTGCCGGCACGTCCCCTACTGCCATCGCCCTCCTCTCCGCCCGAGAGTGTGTGGAACCAAAATCCTACCGAGCTGCGCTGGACAGCGCCCAAGCCCCCCAATGGCAAGCCGCTATGCAACAGGAGTATTCCTCCCTCATCAGCAACGGCACGTGGGACCTTGTGGACCTCCCCCCCGGCCGCATGGTCGTTAACAACATGTGGATCTTTAAAGTCAAGTCGGATACAGCCGGCGACGTCTCCCGCTTCAAAGCGCGGTTCGTCGCCAAGGGGTGCAGTCAACGCGCTGGACTGGACTACACGGAGACCTTCTCCCCGGTCATCCGCATGGCCAGCCTGCGTCTCTTCCTAACCATTGCAGCCGCCCGCGACCTTGAACTCTGCCAGCTTGACATCGACACAGCGTTTCTCTACGCCCCCATCCGGGAGGATGTGTACATCCGCCAGCCCCTCGGCTTCACCGATGGAACGTCCAAGGTTTGTCACCTCAAGCGTTGCCTCTACGGCCTTAAGCAGTCCCCCCGCGAGTTCAACATGCTACTTCGTGCGTGGCTCGTCGACCATGGATGGCAACAATGCGTCTCCGACCCGTGCATCTACATCTATCGCGCCGGCCACGTCTTCGCCATGATCGCCCTGTACGTCGATGACATTCCCGCGGCCTGCAATGATGCCACCTGGCTCGCATCGTTCAAAGCCCAACTCGGAGCACGGTTCAAGATCAAGGACCTAGGCGACCTCTCCCAACTCCTCGGCATGCACATTACCCGCGATCGCTCCACGCGCACAATCTCGCTGGACCAGTCCAAGTACCTGCGCGACATCCTCGCCAAGTACGGCATGTCTGACTCTAAGCCGTCGTCCCTTCCGATGGACCCAGGCTTCCTCGCCGGCCTTGCACACTTGAACTCGCCTTCTCTCACAGGAGTGGCCAAGGACGTCTACCCAAGCCTCCTGGGCAGCCTCCAGTACGCCGCCGTTTGTACACGCCCCGATGTCTCCACGGCGTTGAGCATCCTCGGCTCTGCCCAAGCCTCGCCCACCGAGGCACACTTGCAAGCTCTGAAAAAGGTCCTCCGCTACCTCCATGGCACCATCAACATGCGCCTGACGTTGGGGGGGGGCCTGGACCACAGCCTCCAACTCACAGGCTTTGCCGACGCTGATTGGGCCAACGACAGCAGCACCCGCAAGTCTCGCTCCGGCTATCTCTTCACCCTCGGACGCGGGCCAATCAGTTACAAGTCCAAACAACAGACTTGTGTGGCTCAATCCACGTGTGAAGCCGAGTACTACTCTGCGGCTGACGCCACCAAGGAGGGACTCCACCTCCGACAACTCCTGGGGGAAATCTTCGACTCCCCCATCACCGAAACCACCACCATCTGGGAGGACAACCAAAGCGCCATTGCATACTCCCAGAATGCCTTGGTCAGCGAGAAGACTAAACACATCGGCCTGAAGTGGCACTTTCTCAAAGACCACGTGGAGCAAGGGACCATCAAGTTGAGGTACCTCCCCACTGACCAGATGGTGGCTGACATGCTCACCAAACCCCTCCCAGGACCTGCACTAGCACGACACCGAAGTGCGATCCTTGGAGGACAAGACCCAATGCAACGCTTCATCCCGTAGCTACCTTCAGGGGGAGTGTTGTAAGTAATACCGCATACGTATTAGTTGCAGATAGCTACTGTAAGCTACTCTAGATATGATTAGTACATGTCTAGATCGGACATACCGATAAACTGTTTGACTCGGTACAGAGCTGTCGCTAGGCTACAGCTCTCCCACTTCTGTTGTCCCGACACCACGCCTGTAGGCTGGTTGTCGCCTTAACTGTTCCGTTTGCGGGACTGTGACTGTAACTACGTTTGCGTCCGGAGGCACCGCCGCCCCGCGTCCCCGCCTCCCGTGGCCACCCGCACCCGTACGGCCCCCCGCTTACAATGGGCGGCCACTCTCCTTTCCCCGGCGGCCCACCTTCTCCCTTCCCCGGTGGACCACCGCCTCCCTTTCCTGGCCGGCATTCGCATCCTACACAGCGTGGTGGGCACACCACCCGTGGCGGGCGTCGCCCCACCATTGGCCCGGTGGTCATCGGCCGCGCGGCCCACGAGGCCACCGGTTTCGACAAGGACGCCCTCAACCGGTCCATGAAGATGTCGGTCCCTACCATGGGGCCCACCACGGACTTCAAGCAGTGGAAGAGGAACTTCCTTAATTTCCTCTCCATCAAGGCCACTTACCTCATCCCACAGCTTGCCCTCCGCGACTCGGGCGTCATGTTAGACGAACCGGCGCAACACTACGCCTACACCTTGCTCCTTCATGCAGCTAGCGCGAACCCACGCGCCGACCAAGCGATGAAGTGCGTCTCCCAGCACGTCATGACTGCGCAACGGTAGCGTGGGACCTTCTGTGTGAACGTCTCGACAGTCGGTCCTTTGCTCGCTCATTGTCTCTGCTGGACAACTTGATGGTCAGACAACGCCCCGGACAGTCACTCAGTGACTATGTCCACTACATGCGACAGACGTTCGACGACTACAACGAGACATGTCAGATGGTTGATGGTTCCGCTGCCATTCACCCCCACAACCGCGGTCTCCTCATGCTGCGCGGTATTTCTAGCAACGGCCCACACGGTCAGGCCAAACAGTGCGTCATCAACGCGTTCGACACAGACTACCTGATGTCCGCTGATGGCGTGATGGCCAGCATCCTCCACCTGGCGCACAATATGGATGAGGACGACGCCCCGGGCGCAACAGCTCCCCACACCTCACCGCCTCCCATCTCCGCGTTTGTCGCTGCTGGCCGCGGTTCACACAGCGGTCGAGGCCACCCTCCACGTGTGCCTCGCGGTGGTCGCGTCCTGCCCACCAAGTGTACCGCTTGCGGCAGCCCAGACCACATCTTGTCCTCCTGCATTGCCCCGGATGACGCTCTCTTGCGGTGGGCACTCGCGAAGCGCAAAATGATCATTCAGAAGTACGGCACCCCTGGTGGCTCTCACTCTGCGCACGCCGCTGTGCTGAGCGACGTCCCCGCCGATGAATTTGACAGTTTGCCTACCCTCGAGGAGTGCACGGATGATTACGATGACACCGAGGTGCGTGTGCCCTTCAACTCCGTAGCCTTCTCCTCTTCCCTAACCCCCGGTCGTAACCTCTCACAGTACTGGGTAGTCGATTCCGCATGCTCGATCAACCTCACCGCGTTTAAAGGCGACTTCGTACGATTCACACCCCCCTCCGCTCCCTCGCGCGTTGGAGGGGTTGGTGTTGACGTCAAGGGCAGTGGCTTTGTCCGAATTTCAGTCCGACTTGACACAGGCGTAATTGAAATTGAAATATTTTACTCCAATACCAGTAAAACCGGCTGGAGTCTCTGGCCCCCCCCTTTTGCTATGCTCAACTTTGTTGGACTTCTAAGCGTGAGGTAGACCGTGAACCACTAATCCCAACCTCTCCAATGGCAGTAACGATACCGTCTAAAACATACCCGTATCCATGTATTTATTATTTTCTGATCTATACGTTTTTTTTTTTTGGATACAGTATGAAATAAAAGATGTCGCTAGTCTCCACGATACGCGGCATGCTCCAGCCGCTGCGGTGTCGTTGATCAGCAAGGCTGCTCAGCTTGAGCTGGTCGAGGCGAACCTGCCTTACCTCGGCTCCTGTGCGACTCCGGTCGTGCCGGAGCTTGGGGGGAAAGGCAGGTGAAAACCCCCCCTCGCATAGGTCGTCGTCGGTCCCGCCTTGATCCGTGCTCAACCCCGCCCGAGGTATTAGCCGCTCCTCTCGACGCAGCTCTCCACCTAGCCGAGTCTTCTCTCCTCCTTCGGGGGCTGAGAAGAAAAAAAGAACTAGGCTGCAGACGGTGTCCGGCTGGCTCTCCTGCCCCCGAGCCAGATTTTCTCATGTCCCCTGTCCTTTTCCCGTCTGTTTCCAACACCTATTTGATCGCGTTGTGGCCGTCCGTGCCCTCCCCCGGTGGTTTACGTTGTTAGGGGGCCGCCTTTACGAGCAGTGTGCCGTTACGATAACCCTAGGCACACTGCCTGAGGCAGCCTATCGATAACCGGGTACCGACTAGGGGAGGGGTTGGAAGAGCACATGGATCGAGTCGCCGGTCCTCAAAAGATGGTGGGTACGGGAATTTTTCCAAAAACCCCCCGTACCGGGCTTTTCCGGCGGCGGGCGATCCTAGGGACCGCCGCCGCCAAATGGTGTCGCTCCTCCGGCTGCGACCATCCTCCGTCCTGTGCAGCAACATGCCTCGCCCCCAGGGGAGACCTAAGGCTATCGCAGGGCTGGCGGCTGCTAGCGAGCGCCGTCCCTAGCGCTGCTTCCCAACAGTCCGCCGCCAGCTCCAACACCCTCGTCCCTGCGCTGATCCGCCCGTACCCCTCTTCGCCAAAAAATATTTCGCAGACGCCGCCCCCGCCCCATCGTTGGGAGAGTATCAGCGAGTATTTAGTCGCGGAAAAGACATATCGGACAGGCCGAGCGGGAGATCCCTGTGCCGGAGTACGGATATTATGTTTTTCCAAAACCCTCCGTACATGGCTTCCCGACAGCTGCTGATCCCGCGGATCGCAGCTGTCGGTACCTCGTTCAGCCCCCTACCGTGCCAGGCTTGGCACGGCTATGGGGTTACCAGCGCCCACCGCGTGGAGGTAGAGGTAGGTGCCGACGGGCCTGCGAGCGCACTGACACAGGCGTACTTATTCACCGCACTGTCCATGCGTTGTACACCCCTGACTTGTCCTCTCGCTCTGCTCAGCGCATCGGCCGGTTGCTTAGTGTCAGCTGGATGCATACCCACAGCGGCTGTGAATTCATCTTCCCCTCTAACTCTGACACTGGTTTGCTTGTGGTTCCCACAGGAATGGGTGTGCTAGAGCCCTCCGGAAACGGACTCTACCTCTTCCCCCACCAGCCAGAGCCCCCCCCAGTACCTCCGCGATGACAGTGAATTCTCCCTCCCCTAGTGTTGCCCTTGCTGCCCAGTGCGACCCTATACTCTGGCACCGTCGGTTTGGACACCTAAACATGCAAAGCATGCGGGCCCAGCACACGCACGGTGTCCCGACTAGCCCTGTGTTACCCAGCTATGTAACCAATGTCTCTTGCGACTCATGCTTGTTACACAAGGCCACAGCTGCACCGCGCAACACCGCTGCATGCGCGAAACCTTCCCGTCCCCTCCTCAACCTATCCTCTTACCTATGGGGACCGGTCAACGTCCCCTCCCCACATGGCCTCCGCTACTGCTTGCTCGTCACTGACCACCACACCCATTACATGTGGGTGCGGTTCCTCAAGTCCAAAGACGATGCGTGCTCGGAGTTGGAAACCATCCTCCTCGACATCAAGCACATGCATGCACATTACCACTCCCAATCGGGCGCGTTTGCACCAATCATAAAATTTGACTCGGACTCTGTCTTTGAGGCTGCAACAACCCGCCATATGTGCGCACAGCTCGGCGTCGGGGTCCAGTTCTCTGCCCCATACGCCCACCACATGCTCGGCAAAGCCGAACGTCCTTGGCGCACTATCCGGGACAATGCGTCAGCGATGCTCCACACTATGGCCGTTCTCAACTCCATGTGGTCATGCGCTGTCATCACTGTTGTGTACCTCCGCAACCGCACGTACAATCGCTCAGTCGGCCCCACTTGTGGCATCCCACTCACCCTCCTCACGTCGTCTATGCCTGACGCCTCCAAGTTTCGCGTCTTCGGGTGCGCCGTCTTCGCCAAGGTGCCTGACAAACTGCGTCGAAAACTCAGTGAAAAGGCGTTTCGTGGCGTCATGGTCGGCTACCCCACTGACGCACCCGGGTACCGCGTTTACAACCCGGAAACACGCCGAATCACCACTTCCGTCCATGTTGTCTTTCAGGAAGACACCCCGGGCTTCGGCGCACAACTCTCCGTCGACTCCACCATCACCAACCCTTCGGATGACGCACCGGCCACCTCACTCCACTCCCACCCCATCGACATACCATTGCCAGACCCCATGCCCCCTCATGCCGCCCCTCGCCAAGCTCGTCTCCGTTCTCATCCCCTACGCTACGGCGAGCTGGTTGCCCACGTGTCCGACTTCCCCCCGACCCTCGTGACGGCGTGCTGTGACCCTGAACAGGGCAAAGCCAAAGAGGACATCTTCGAACACCCTCACGTTTCCCACCTTATCAATGGCCCCCCTCACACACCTGCCGGCACATCGCCTACTGCCGTCGCCCTCCTGTCCGCCCGGGAGTGTGTGGAACCGAAATCGTACCGAGCTGCCTTGGGCAGCGCCCAGGCCCCCCAGTGGCAAGCCGCTATGCAGCAGGAGTACTCCTCCCTCATGGACAACGGCACTTAGGAACTCGTTGACCTTCCCCCGGGTCGCATGGTAGTTAACAGCATGTGGATCTACAGAGTCCTGACACCGCCGGTGACGTCTCCCGCTCCAAAGCGCGGTTCGTCGCCAAAGGGTGCAGCCAACGCGCTGGACTAGATTACACTAAGCCGTTCTCTCTTGTCATCCGCATGGCCAGCCTGCGTCTCTTCCTGACCATCGCAGCCGCCCGTGACCTTGAGCTTTGCCAGCTTGACATCGACACTGCGTCTCTCTACGCACCCATTAAGGAAGACATGTACATCCGCCAGCCCCTCGGCTTCAGCGATGGCACGTCCAAAGTGTGTCACCTCAGGCGCTGCCTATACGGCCTGAAGCAGTCCCCCCGCGAGTTCAACATGCTCCTCCGTGCCTGGCTCGTCGACAATGGGTGGCAACAGTGCGTTTCTGACCCTTGCATCTACATCTTCCGCACCGGCCACGTCTTCGCCATGATCGCGTTGTACGTGGATGACATCCCTGCAGCCTGCAATGATACCGCATGGCTTGCATCGTTCAAGGCCAAGCTCGGAGAACAGCTCAAGATCAAGGACCTCGGCGACCTCTCCCAATTTCTCGGCATGCACATCACCCGTGACCGCTCGGCACGCACCGTCTCCTTGGACCAATCCCAGTACTTGCGCGACATCCTCGCCAAGTACAGCATGACCGACGCTAAACCGTCGTCCCTTCCCATGGACCCTGGCTTCCTCGCCGGCCTCGCGCACATGTCCTCACCCCATCTCACCGGCGTGGCCAAGGATGTTTACCCAAGCCTCTTGGGCAGTCTCCAGTACGCGGCCGTCTGCACGCGCCGCGATGTCTCCACGGCGTTGAGCATCCTCGGCTCAGCCCAAGCTTCCCCCACGGAAGCCCACCTGCAGGCTCTGAAAAAGGTCCTTCGATACCTCCATGGCACCATCGACATGCGCCTGACGTTGGGGGGGGGGGGGCACGGATCACAGTCTCCAACTCACAAGCTTTGCCGACGCTGACTGGGCAAACGACAGTAGCACCCGCAAGTCCCGTTCGGGCTATCTATTCACACTTGGACGCGGGCCCATCAGTTACAAGTCCAAACAACAAACTTGTGTGGCCCAATCCACGTGTGAAGCCGAGTACTACTCTGCGGCGGATGCCACCAAGGAGGGACTCCATCTCCGGCAACTTATGGGGGAGATCTTTAACGCCCTCATTACCGAAACCACCACCATCTGGGAGGACAACCAAAGCGCCATCGCGTACTCCCAGAACGCCTTGGTCAGCGAGAAGACCAAGCACATCGGTTTGAAATGGCACTTCCTCAAGGACCACGTGGAGCAGGGAACCATCAAGTTGAGATACCTCCTCACTAACCAAATGGTGGGCGACATGTTCACCAAGCCCCTCCCAGGACCAGCACTCACAAGATACCGAAGTGCAATCCTTGGAGGACAAGACCCAATGCAACGCTTCATCCCGTAGCTACCTTCAAGGGGAGTGTTGTAAGTAATACCTTATAGTTATTAGTTGCAGATAGCTACTGTAAGCTATTCTAGATATGATTAGTACATGTCTAGATCGGACATACCGATAACCTGTTTGTACTGGTAAAGAGCTGTCGCTAGGCTTCAGCTCTATCACTTTTGTTGTCCCGACACCACGCCTCGGGCTGGTTGTCTCTGTGACTGTCCCTTTGCGTGACTGTGACTGTAACTACGTATGCGTTAGTTACCTTCCTTACTGATCGTGTGTGCACGGTTTAACAAGAAGACTAGGCTAGGTGGCGAGCTGCGACGGGAGGAGCATCGATTATCTCGGACGCGGGTGTGCGTGGATCGAGAAGGGACCGTCGACGACCTGAGCGAGGGGATTTTTCGCTTGCCTCCCCCTCCCAAGCTCCGGCACGACCGGGGTCGCACATGAGCAAAGGTCACGTAGGCCAGACTCGACAAGCACAAGACTTTTCATTTTCATTTACATTAGAAGAAAAAAATTCTTTACGTGTATGTTTTAGACGGTATCGCTACTACCATTGGAGAGGTTGGGATTAGTGGTTCACAGTCTAGCCCCAAGTTATGAGTCCAAATGTGACATTGCAGGTAGGGCCGAGAGATTGCAACCGCTTTCACCCGGTATTGTTGTTAACACTTCCATTTTGTTTGATTTCATTTCGCCACATTGTGGGCGGCTCGTAACAACTTATGGGTTGGCGGTCAACACATCGGTAGTTGGGCATTGGATTGGTTAGGAGTTGGTTTGGTTATCGGAATTTCAGCATCTTTATCTTGCGCTTCCGCCCTCGTCGAGCTTGCTCAATCCTACCCACTTCACGCGTTGACCCCCGTGTATGTATGTCTCAAACGGAAGGGCGTCGAGAGCTACCGCGTCATGCAGCCGTAGACCGTTACCAATTTATTCCGCATCAAAGTGGTGACATCATGCTTCGCCACGAAGATGGCGGTGCGGAGGAGGTCGGACCGGTGCGGCGCAGCGGCGGCACTACGCGCGCTGCAACCTCAGCTACGGGACACCCGTGTCTCAGCGACTACCCGACAAAAAAATCTCAAAGAACAACACAATAGCCCCGTCTCCCCCCCGCGCGCTTCTTTTGCACATTATGTTTTTGCATCGACGTGTAATTATTTTGGATTAGTTATTTTACAATTATTTAGGTCCTTAATCTTTTTTCTTTCGCGGGCGGCTGCAGCAGCGGCAAGGCAGTAGAGTGCGCCGGATGTAGGATGATGAGATCCGCTGGCGAATCCATCAGGTCAATCCTGCTGCGGTATCGGCTTCTGTCTTCTGTTGCTACGAAACATAAAGTGGATTACAAGAAGCTCAACCTGAACACGGACAGGCGGACAAAGGGAGGGGACAATAAAGTACATGGAGAATAATAATATTACAAGGAAAAGGTAATAAGTAAAAATGAGTTTCGGACATATGACTACATACTATATCCCATATACCATATATATCCCGTATCCCGATATAAGGATCACTCGTAGTCGCGACAATGCAATAATCATGTCTGTGTTATGCCTGTTTTTTTTCACTCTCATGTATTTCATCCGGTCCACCACCGACAGTATGGAATGAACCGTACCCGTACCCTCACGCGACGACCGATATACTTTTTTGACGGACGGTTTTCTGCCGTCTGCGGGTAAATTGTTTATCTTGACATCGGCATCACAATCATGGATCTCAAATCCTCGTACAACCTTTGAACGCGGAGATGCACAGGTGGACATGCTGATTTCGCTAACTACACAGCTGGCCAATCAGGTTGCATACCGCGCAAACCACGATGCAACCCCGAAAAGTAATGGTTGATGGTACGTTTATTTCTTCTAAGTCAGAAGATGCAATTTCCTTTACCTGTATTTTAAGACAGTACATCGTACACCATTCTGCGCCTTAATGGCATTGTTTTGAGCAAATGAGAATGTGTGGTGCCGTAGAATCTGTTGCGCGATTCGGATAGTTGGCACACAATTGACCATCCGATGAATTTATGATAATGTAGTAAGTAAATCTCACGGCATGTTCTGACTAGATTAACGACAGCGAGATCTGCCAGGTTGGATGCCATCTGTAATCTTTCTCCCCTGCTGCCTGCTCAGCGTTCGCTCCAGCTCGCCCTCCGAGCGCGCCCTTCCCGTTCCCTTCCATATCACCCCACCGGAAACTCTGTGGGCGACCATCCTTCACTTCCAGCCTCGTTCCGTATCCCTTCCTATCCCTCCATCCACCTTTCATCTTCAATCATGGCTTTCGCTGCTACCACCACCTCCCGCACCGCCTTCGCCGGCGCGCGTGTGGCCGTTGCCACTCGCTCCGCCAAGGTATGCTACTCTCCGCTCACACTCCGCCATCTCACGCGTAACTGAGTCGAGGGAGTCTCCTGGCGAGAAAGTGCTCTTTGAGGCAGCTAGCAGGAGGCGCGTGTGCACGCGACCCGTTCAGCGTAACGATTTCGGGGTTGCGTGCGAGCGATGGTTATATTATTGATTTCAGTGTTAGCGCTAGTAACTAGAGACTAGAGACATATTTGGTTCTATGCCTGACATATTTGGTAACATTCTCCGCCGAGCCGCCGCTTTGGACCCAACTTATATTCTTATTCGCCTTGTGGTTATTGGTTTATTATTTTATCTTGTCATTGCGTACCGGTTGCCAGTCGAGGTCGCTTGGAGGCCGTCTCTTTTACTTAACAACAGTAGTCAGTAGTACGTCCGCACGAGTTTGTCCGCTGAGTTTGTCCGCATTATTTGGTGCCCTTTTAGGCCAGCCGCGCCCAGGTTGTCGTCAACGCTGAGCGCAAGCTGTGGCTGCCCGGCTCCGCTCCCCCGTCTCACCTGACTGGGTCTCTGCCCGGCGACTTTGGCTTCGACCCCCTGGGCCTGGGCAAGGACCCCGCCGCCCTGGCCTACTACGTCGAGGCTGAGCTGGTGCACTGCCGCTTTGCCATGGCCGGTGTCGCCGGTATCCTGATCCCCTCCCTGCTGACTCACGTCGGTGCCCTGAACGTGCCTGTGTGGTATGAGGCCGGTGAGGTCGCCATCAAGAGCTCCACCATCGGTTTCGGTAAGTGCGCGTCGCTTTTGTACATTCTGAAACCCCAACTATTTACCCTAAGCGATATAGGTTTTCTGCTCCGTTCCCTTATGTATGTTTGTGCCAATAGGCACTCTGCTGATGACTCAGCTGCTGCTGATGGGCTGGGTGGAGACCAAGCGCATCATGGACTTCAAGAACCCCGGCTCCCAGGCTGAGGCCGGCTCCTTCCTGGGCCTGGAGGGCGCCTTCAAGGGCACCACCCCCGGCTACCCCGGCGGCCCCTTCGACCCCATGGGCATGTCCAAGGGCAACATGGACGAGCTGAAGCTGAAGGAGATCAAGAACGGACGCCTCGCCATGGTGGCCATGCTGGGCTTCTTCGCTGAGGCCGGCCTGGGGAAGGACCCCGTGGATGCCCTGTCCGAGCACGTTGCGTCCCCCTGGACCGCCAACTTCACCACCAACGGCGTCTCCATCCCCGGCCTCTAGATTATTCTCCCTACTATTGTAGACTACCCTTGTATAGAATATAAGTGAGCGCCCAAGCCCGGCGAAGCCTTGCGGAAGATCAAAAACCATATACAAAATTTAAAACAATCAAACAAATCAATATATGTCCTTCGCGTTTCAAGAGAATCAATTGACATGTTTCAAGCGCATTCCTATGCTGTCGCCAAGATTTCCCTCGTCTTGATTTGACACTACAATCATGGGAGTCATGTTCAGAAATATGGCGTGACTGCTGTAAGTTAATGGAAGTGGTGAAGAATTTGGTCGGACGAAGAATGTGAATGAACGGGCGTTGCTGTGTATAGTAATGTAGCTGATAGTCATTAGATTAAATGAAAGACTCTGGTGCGGGACAACCAAAATACGAAGTAAAATTGTTTGCACGGACTTGATTAATTAACAGACACCTGCATATTATGAACGGTCATCCAAAGTTCATCTGGAGAAGCCGAAAACATGAATACATTATCATTATACAATCGCGAGTTTGTCGCATCAATAACAGGCTTTTGAGTGGATCTTAAATCCAAACTCACATTATTGTCCATTGCGTTAGATTTTTTTGCCTGGCAGAGACACATAGGATTTCAGTCCGGTACTCGACGTTAAGCATTCCCCACCCGTTCAGGAATTTCAGTAAAGTAAAATGAATAACACTCTATCGCCTTCTTGCCTGCCGTCCGCTTGGTAACCCAAAGACAGGGTCCATGTTCCCCCTTCACTGCCACTCAAACACGGCAAAGCATTTTCACGTCCTGGCTTGCCTAATCACTGCAATCCTCACAATATCTGAATATTGATTGACAACACATTGCAATCACTACTTGTGTAGATGAAGACACACTAGGAAAGAAAGTTGAGAAGGGGACAATGATGAAAAAGGAGAGACAAAAGTGATTCAATTAGACTAGGATTACAACTTCACTGTCCTTGACTGAGTGGAACATTTGTTCTGTCAACGTGACCTGGGGGCTGAAGTTGATGTGGTATTGTACAATTTGCCGTTATGTACGGCGCCCCTCACTCACCACGGCAGTCACAGTGGCTCAACTCTAATAAAACAACACAGCTGGCTAGCTACTCGCAGAGATGATGAGCACATGTCGCGCGCTAGCAGACCGCTTCCAACGGCCTCGCGACGAGTTCCACAGAAGTAGCAGGGCTACGCATCGCGGCCTGAAAGATCTTCTCATAGTCGCCTGCCGCGCGCCACCAGGAAAAGTCTTGTCGGATCATCCGATACTTCATCCCCCAAAACGCGTCGGGGTGCTCGCGCATGGTGTACAGCGCAGTGGACAGCGCGTCGCGAAGGGGTCTCGGCTCGCAGGGGGTGAACTTCCAGCCGCTCCCAATGTCCGCCCTGCCCCATCCAAAAGCAAGATAAAACATCAGTCCGACTACCACATTGACAAGTTCAGGCTGTAACTTCCGCCGGGCGATACGGCCTCTGCGTGCGAGTGATTATGCAGAAAACTTTTGACAACCACGGCGCGTTTGGAGGAAAGCTCAAGAACAGGTCAGGCAAAAATATCAACGAGGTAAATATAGAGGGTTGTTGTTAGAAACATCGTTGCCTCTCAAAAAGTTATAATCAAACATATTCTTGGAATCAAAACGCACAGCAGAGCACCGTGCATGGCGATTGAATTTTTATTGGTTGTTTTGGGTGCCCCCCCCCTTTTTTGCCCCCCCCTTATTTCAAATCTACTTTTGCCCAACCCATTAGTCAATACTGGAAATGGCACACTTTCAGGTCCTGCAGCAAGGCAACAACACTACAACGAGTTCCAGGCTTTGTTTGGAATATTGGGATTAGGGCTTTAGGGTTGAGTGGGGAGACAGAAGGTGAGGCAAATAGCAGTACTTTAGGAAAAGGAAATATATTCTAAAAAGGAAGTACCCCCCCCCCCTCTTCCCCCCCCTTCCTGTTTTTGAGAGGGACCGCGCCACCTGAAAAAATAAATAAACATCTAATTATTTCAAAAAATGTATTATCTAAAAATGAACATCCAATAAAGAATATGATAAACATCCAATCGCCCAAAGGATAGGGAAATAATCACATTTCAATGATATCAGTTTTAGTTGCTGATGACGCCCGGAAAAAATTCAAGCGTTTATAGCCGAAATATAAATAAACTTACGGTGCAATAGTACTTATTGCAGTTCTCATCCTTCGCCTACATCGATAAAGGATTAAAGTTTTAGGGTTAGAGGTTTAGGATTTATTCAAGGTTTTAAACCCATTCATCACTAGTGCTTTTTGACAGTATTTTGTCCTGTATATATCTACTTTTCAAAATGGGGGCACCTGTAACACGTTCTCAATACATTCTGTGATTGCCCTATCGCCAACATCGATATATCCATACTTCGATAGAGATAAATAAAAGCAGGAATAGCCGTTCTGAAGGCAAACAGCGGAGCTAATTTACCATTAAAACCAAAAAATGGCTTCTACATACCGCTTTCATCCGCGAATATAGCATTCGATTTTTTCATCAGAACATATATTTTGGAACCCTACGGGGAGAGAAAAGCGTACAGGTACAGGTACCCGCTAACTCGCTAGGGTACTCACCAGGGGTTGTAGTGCACCACGGTGTCCTTGAGCCCGCCGGTGGCGTGAGCAATCACTGGCGTTGCGTAGCGCATGGCATATTGCTGCTGCAGTCCGCATGGCTCAAAGCGGGATGGCATTACCAGGAGGTCCGATGCCGCGGTGATTCGATGCGACAACCCAACGTCGAACTTGACGAGCCCCTGCAAGCGAATCCGCCGGAACTGATGATTAATAGCGTATCAGCTACGGAGTCCGTTCCAACAGACGGTGCGCTTGCGCTATAGCTGGAACGGGTGAAGACTAGATCAGCGGGTCTCACCGTAGCACTTCCCGGAAACCTTTCCTGAAGCTGGTTTAGTGCCTCCTCGAGCTTGGCCTCACCCGTACCGAGGCAAACAACCTGACACCCCTACCCGACGGAAACGATGGGCCATACCGCGTCTCAGGGCGCGGATTGTTGTGGTGCGAAAACTTAGTAAGAGAGGGGCCGAAGAGGATGACTGAACATACCTCTTCCATCAGCCACGGTATCACCTCCAAAAAGACATCGACGCCCTTCTGTTCATCCAGTCGACCAATAAAACTTATCAGTGGCGCGTCGGAGTTTCTGTTCAACCCCGCCTCCTCCTGAAGGGCAGTTTTGCATGCCGCTTTACCCTGCAGATGACACCGACGACAGCCGAGCCACGTCAAGCGGGCTTGTATGATGATCGGAGTCGCAATAGAGGCAACGCAACGTTTCTCGATATGTTTCCGGACTTACCAGAGAGAAGCTGGACAGGCCGTACTTCTTCGGAAGGAACGAGTCGGTTGAGGGGTCCCACTCTAACTCGTTAATGCCGTTAACAACGCCCGACAGGCACCCCTTGGACGCCCGCGTCTGTAGCGCAGCCTCCAGCCCCCATCCGCCCGGCTCGTTCTGAATCTCCTCCGCATACGACATGCTAACGGTGACGATGCGGTCGCTAGTAACGACAGCGCCTTTAAGGGTGTTCATGCCCACGCTATCCGGATAAATGTACTCCAGAACACTGCCGTATAAAAAGAGTCCACACAAGGCACAGTCAGCGATTCGTCCTGTCTGCGAGTCATCCAGAAAAACATCGTGCTCCACTGCTCCCTGCCGCAATTCGATGATCTCGTACTGCGCTTAGCCCGCGGTGGTGCCGGGCGACAATGGCTTGCTCGACATTCGAAATTTCGTACGACGTACCCGTGGCACATTCCCGGCAGGCCGGTGTAGGGGAATTTGCTCATGCAGTCCACCCCTTGATGACGCATATTATGAATGACGGTGACACAGCGCGAAGCCTGTAGTATGCCAGCCGGTCTATATTTCGTTGCAAGGTAGACCGGGAGCTGCATAGACGAGCCAGGCGGCGAATGATAATGCTGCATCAGTAAATCACGCGTGTTCGGCAGTAGTGGCAAGACGAGTTCAGCGCAACGATAGTGTGGGGACCTCGGTAACCTTACCAGCGCTGTTTGCCAGTCATTGGCAACAAAGACCACATCCTGGCCGTATACTGCGCCACCCAGGGGAAGCTGGATTGGCGCCTCCAGCGCGGCGAGACTGAGCAGTCGAAAGCGCCATAGGTTGTCTTCGTGAGGCCCCTCCGCGGTTCCGTAAAACCCCTCGCGTCCCGCGAAGAACTCTTCGCAGTGCACAAATACCCAGTCCACAGCGCGGTCATAGTAGTGAAAATACTCCACCGCTTTGCCTGTCAAAGACATGCACGCCAGTACTTGAGCAACGCATGACCACGCGCTACGTTATGACGGCCACCCTCACCCCGTCGGTTCGATTGCTCGATCTGTTTATTCAGTTGGCGAGCTAACAACGCTTATATACAAACCGTCGGACAGTCGGTTGGCCGGCGACCTACACACGCGGCTTCAGACAGACATGACGAACAGATCACCTAAAAGGAAATTTTCATACGTGCGCATTGATAGAACGATAATGGCAGGTAAGTAAACGTGGGACGTGTACCGTCAATGTCAACATGAACGCCAGTCTGGTCGAAAGGGCCGACGTCTTTGTAGAGCGGCGAGACCACCATCACTCGATGCCCTCGATTGGCGAGCGCGCAAGGCAGTGCGCCGCACACATCACCTAAGCCACCCGTCTTACTCCAAGGCGCTACCTCACTGGACGCGAAAACAATACTGAGCTTCCCGTCCGCGCGCTCGTCACCGACGGTGACGTGTGGGTCCTTCCGCATCCTTGCCAAAAGCTCCTCATCCTCCAACAGCCCGTCGAAAACCGACCGCTGAACGGAGAAGGCTGACAGCCGGGAACTACCTCCACCCCGCTTCGCACCCTTGCTCCAGCCCACTCGAACGCTATGCACTCCCAGCCTGACGTTCATATACCTACCAATACCCTCGCCGCAACGGCCACTAAAACTAGGGGAGAGGCCCACCCGAGTGGCCGCCATATGTCGTCGCTGAGGCGGCGGCAAGCTCGCGACTGGTATACTGGCAGTACGGTTAGCCGTACTCGTAGGAGTCAGCGCCGTCCAGAAACTCGAAACACAAGACATGGTCGGGACCGCAGTCCGAGTTGTCGGGTTCTCCCTCCCTGTTACTAGCCTATCGCTTTGCTTGACCCTTGGCCCAAAGTGTAAGTGTCCGCTGTGTCCCTCTCGTAATGGAATTGGGACTTGAGAGTTGGTGATGGCGGTCTACGGGTGACACTTCGGATAATAAGACCGCAACAGGTGCCTCGCTGGCCACATTTCATACATATTGCAACTCACCACGCTACTACAGCCAGCTACTCTGGCAAAAGCGGATTAATCTCGACACGAGTAGGTCGGAGTATCTTGTGTATTGCGTTACGGTTTCAGCGTTTACCCTAGGGCACGTTTTGCCAAAGATATCAGCTTGCTTATAATTGACACCCACAGGCAGGGCCTGGGGGTCGATTAGCGCAGGATTATAGGTTTGGGTGGGCGGGTTCGCGCGAAGCCTAGATTGGCTGAGCGCGAAAGCAGAGAGTGCCTAGGCTCGGGGCTAGCTACGGCTCATAAGGCACGGGCTAGTTAGAGCTGACCGTTGGGGAAGTCGTTGGTCGTTGGTTGCGTCTAACTGCTAAGGCAAGGTGGTTGCCCTGCAGGTGCGACGCGCCGCTATTAACGGTAACAGTAACCGCTAGTGTCACTGTCCCGTACACATGGGAGTTGGATATGCAAACCCCTAGATTCAAATCAATCTTACCATTTACCCTAGGGCACGTTTTGCCAGTTACCTAAAGCCAAAGGCTTGCACATCCAAATTAGTGTTGCGGGGGGGACGGAGTGAGCCAGCCGAAGAACCGCCAAGCAGCAAGTGTTGGGGTCATGGTTGGGTCAATGTACTTTCCTTCGGTCACGGAGCTGTTCTTGGCCCAGCCACCAATATATTTGATTACGGGGAGGGGCGCGCCGATGCAACTGACGGCGGAAGCATCGCCTTTCCGGACGCTGTGCGATGTCCATTTAAAACCGGCGGGCGCGGACGTGTGGACTGCGAGGAGGGCAAGGGCGAGCCAGACGGAGACGGTGGACGCGGCCCTCCAATCGGCGGAGCTTTCAGCAGGTGAGAAGCTTCAGAAGGCGTCAGGGGGTGGTCGCCCGTAGAATTTTGTGCAGAACGCGGCGCGGTGCTGCGTGTAATAGTCCAGGAGGTCTGCAAAAACTGGGTTGGCAGCGATAGGAATAGCGAGCACTAGCTTGTCGCTCGCGTCACGGCGCTGGTCGCCTTTAGATTTTCGCACGAAAAGACAAATCTGCTGGGAAGGTCTGTCGACAATTAGGTCGCCGGTCTGACAGCGGGCACCAGTTTCTGCGCGGCAAAAAAAGATGTAATTGACGCACACAGCTAAGCATGCCCTGAAACGTTGCAGCTGAGGCAACGTAGTCGGAGTCCACGTGAGGGTGTCGCGTAGAGCGGCGGCTGCGTGTAGAATGTCGAGTGCGACGGGGGCGGGAAGCGGTAAGCGGGAGGCGGTAGGGTCCGATGCCAAAACTGCCGTACGAATATGTTCGGATGTGCGTCGTTCGAGTGAGGTAGCGTGAGGGTCGGCCGTTGCGGCGGATGTAGACTGCTCATGCTGCATGTTGCGGAACTGCGTAGCTGAACGAGGGGAAGTGTCGCGTGACGCTCGAGTGCGCATGGGACGATGGTAAACTGACACCCTCCTCGACTACGAGAGTCGAGAACTCGAGACTGCATTCGCGCGAAGCCTAGATTGGCTGAGCGCGAAAGCAGAGAGTGCCTAGGCTCGGGGCTAGCTACGGCTTATAAGGCACGGGCTAGTTAGAGCTGACCGTTGGGGAAGTCGTTGGTTGTTGGTTGCGTCTAATTGCTAAGGCAAGGTGGTTGCCCTGCAGGTGCGACGCGCCGCTATTAGCGGTAACAGTATCCGCTAGTGTCACTGTCCCGTACACATGGGAGTTGGATATACAAACCTCTAGATTCAAATCAATCTGACCATTAATGATGTAAGGATCCTTACATTAATTGAATAATAAGCTCCTCGGGTTACCTGCCAGTCCCATATCCCGGGGGCGCAAAAAATAAAAAAATAAACATTAAATATCAGCTCCTCCAATCCTAAATGTCCATTTACCCGAGGGCACGTTTTGCCAAAGAAGTCATGTTTGCTTATATTTTTTCCAAAAGACCACCACAGGCCTTGCTAGGGGGAAGATTAGCGCTAATTATGGGTTGGGTGGGTGTGTTGCGCGAGCCAAATGGGCTAGCGCAAAGCAGAGAGTGCCAGTGCTCGGGGGTTCCACCGGCTTAAGGAGTTACCGCTAGCTATTGTTGTTGGAGGCATGGCATGGGGCGTTGCGCTAGGCGTTTCCTCAGTCCTCGAGGGTTACCTCGAGGGCGGGGGCAAGACGCACCGCTTTTATAGTAACGCTTTACCGTTCACGTGTGCGTTTTGTCACATATGCAAGTAAGTTTTGCACACCTCTAGATTTAAAACAATCTGACTATTTACCCGAGGGCGCGTTTTGCCAGTATCTTAAAAGCCGGAGGCTTGCGCAGCCTAGTCTTAAGGAAGCGGTTTGGCTGGGACGAGCCACCCGAAGTACTGCCACGCCGCTGGAGATGGGGTCATGGTGGGGTCGATGTATTTGCTTTACTCATAGAACATTTCTTGGCCCAACCATCCATGTATATGATGACGTGGAGTGGGGTCCCGATGCAACTAGCAACGGAGGCGGCACCTTTACGGAGGCTGTGCGATGTCCATTTGAAACCTTTTGGAGGTGTGGCGCCGATGGCGGTGTAAGCGTCGAGGAGCCAAGCCGAGAGAGTAGCAGCCGCTTACCAGTCGCCGGCATTCTCGTAAGGTGCGAAGCTCCACAATGCGGCTGGTGGGGGACTGTTGTAGATTTTTTTGCAATAGGCAGCACGCTCCGCGCAATACCATTCCAGGAGGTCTGCGAGGGTGGGGTTGGCCGTGATTAGTATAGCCATGATTGGTTTGTTGGTCGCGCTGCGTCGCTGGTCGCATTTTGCTTTTCGGATGAACAACCAAATTTGTCCAGATGATCGGTCGACAATAATGTCATGGGTTAGGCAACGGATTCCAGATTCCGCTCGTCTGCGGGAAAATGCATAGTTGGTACACACCGCTAGTAGCGCCCGGAATCTAGCGATCAAGTGTCGCGATGGTGGCGTCCACGTGAGGTGTTTGCGGAGTTGGGCGGCTGCGTTGAGTAGCGAGAGCGCTAGGGGGGGGGCGGTAACGGGAGTCCGCGGCCAGCAGATGCTCTTGCTGCATTTCGAGCCCGCGTCGTGCGTCCGCTAAGAGTTCGCCGACTGCAATCGGTTGTTGTTGGTGGTCCCGGAAGAACTTTTTTATCGCTGAGTAATATTGTTGTGATGATGCCGCGGCGACGGTACCTTGCAGTCCTAGCCACGATGTGCATCGGACGATGGACTGTATGGTAGCATGCAACGGGTGGATGTCTTCCTCGTGGCAAAAGGCGGCGAACTGGCGCATACCGCTGTCGTAGTTCGCGTAGGCTCAGCATGTGTAGCGTTGTGGTCCCGACCTGGTCGGTTCCTAGTAGCTTGCGAAGATGGGTGGTCGTGGTAGATGTCCGCGGCGCGTGCGCGTCATGTTCGCGAAGCTTGTAGCGGGCTGGTCGCAAGTGTACTGGTGGGTTGAAGGTGCTAGAGCGCAGGTCTGCGACGCTAGGGCTGGCAGTCCGTAGTGTGCGCCCTATTGCGCCTCTGCGGGTGTGCAGCCATGCCGGCGGGGCAGTCGAAAAGCCACGATGCTCCATCCTGGTCGTCCGACCCCCTCGCGCGAGCCGTGCCGACCGGGGAAGAATAGGTCGCGTGAGGCGGGGTAGTGGATGGTCTCGGTGGCCATGCTTTCGGGTGTTGAAGCCACGGTTTGTGGGGCCAATAGGGTGCGATGACGGTGGTTGTTGCGCCCGACTGGTGTAGCTTTGCGCAGAGGGCGGGTAGAGCGGCCCACGGGGGGTTGCAGTAGTTGGTCTCGCGCTGCCACGCGGTGTCCGGTAGGTGCAAACAGTCGACGTCCTCGCATTTGGGGTCGCGCCACCTGACGTTGAACCGGGGGAGCTGAGTGTTTTCCATAGTCGCGAAACGGTCGATGGAGTGAGGTCCCCACGTTGTTTGGAGGTAGCTACAAATTCGCGGGTTTAGCTGCCAGTCGTCGCGGTCGAGTTCCCGGCTGAGGCTGTCGGCCCAGATGTTCGCTCTTGAGCGAATGTATCTCGGTCGGATGATGATGTGTCGTTGACGCCCAGTAAGTGCCAGAGCCTTCGTAATTCGGTCATCATGACGGGGGAACGAGTAGTTAATATAGAAATCGTCGCCACGACGGCGGTGTTGTCCTCGTGGAGTAAGACGTTGCGTCCTCGTAGCTGCGGTAGAAAAGACTCGATCGCGAGTCGCACGGCTCGTAGCTTCTTCCATGTGATGTGTTGGTGTTGGTCGTCGTCATACGAGAAACCGCGTGCTTGGCAAGTAGGGTTGTCGTTGAGCACGGCTCCCCATCCGTAACCACTTGAGTCCGCGTGGAGGTACGCCGTCTCGATGGGTTTGTAGATTGAGCGTCCGTTGTGCTGGTCGGTCACTGTACGTCACCACTCGAGGTCGCGCTTGGGCTGGTGTGTCATCCGGACTCGTCCGCCCCATCCCGGTCGTGTAAGCACTACGGAGGGCATTCGCGGAGGTAGAACGTGCTAGCGCGATGGCGAGGTAGAGAAATTACGCTTTTCCTGCGAACGCCGCTAGTTGTCTGGCGGGTAGCCAACTGGCGGTGGTCGCTGCGCGGCCGAGTAGCGCCGAAGCATGTTTCGAGAGGGCTTGTAGCTTGTCGACCGGGCTCGAAATTCGCTGCTCCGGAGGTCGATCGTAAGGCCGAGGTGGTCGCCCACATGTGTGGGCTCCAAGAGGCCTTTGTTGGGGTTGTGCTAGAGGCCGAGCCGGTGTGGTAGGGCCTCGACGCGGTCGCGTAGGAGTAGAGCTGTCTCGCGCGACTTGGCCATGAACATGAAATCGTCCATGTAGGGCAGTAGGTGAACACCGCGCCAGCGGACGTTGCGTAGTAATCGTCTTGATGGCTTGTGGGGTGTCGCCGTCTTGGCGGTCGGTGGCGTAGCTGCCCGTCGCAAGTAGCTGGTGAACGTTTGCGTGAGTTTGCGGAAGTATTAGGCGGACCCGGACCAGCCCATCGGGAGGCATTCGAGGCGCCAGAGCTCGCCTCTATAATTTACCGTGAAGAAGTTGCGGTCCTCCTCCCGATTGCCGAGTGTGTAGTAGCCGTCCGTGAGGTCGAGAGAGACGAAGTAGTCGCCTTGGCGGGACAGGTGGCGGAGGTGTTTGAGGGTCTCGCACGACATGTTGAACTCCACGCAATAGTTGTTGAGTTCGCGTAGGTCGATTATCAAACGCCATTTGTTCACTCCGGGCTTGGGGACGAGAAACATGCGGGAGATTTGCGGGTATTGTAGGCGCGTTCCTAGGCTCCGCATGCTTCGAAGCGTGGCAGTTTTGTAGATAGGAAGTCTAGTTGGGGCTAGGTGGCGTCCCTCATGGAAACTCCGTGGTTAAACGGCTTGGGACGTAGGTCGTTTTCGAACTTGACCCGCACGCCATGGCGGATCCAGTTCATGACTTGACCGCTCGCGGCGATATGTTCCCACTCCCGCCATCTTAGCCGCACGCGGTGACGCATGTACTTGGATGACGGGGAGCAAGAATCGGCGCGGCAGGTCACACCATCACTTCTCCGTGGGTGCCTTGGTCCCGTCGATGGGCTTGTCCCGGCAGCCGCCGCTGCTGCTGCTGCGGCCTTGCGCTTGTCGGCGGCCGCCTTCTTGACCTTGGCGTCATGTCCGGGTGGCTTGTCTGGCGTTGCTTTTGCGAACGTTGCTCCAGCACATGCTTTGCTGGCGTCATGCAAGCTAACTTCGAGCGTTCTGTCGACGAACGCTCGGCGTAGCTCGTCCAATGGGCCGGCGACCGCAGTAGGGCGCGGGCGGCAGAAACGCTCGTGGGCGAGTTCGGTGAAAACTCGGTCCGAATCCGAGCTCGTTTGTCCGCCCTTGGTGAGGCGGAGGAAGCCCAGTCGAGTACGGGCGGCCTCCTCCGTCGTTGCGTGGGTGCGATGTCCCGCTGTGATGAGGGCAACGGCCGCGTGCTCCGCTGGTAAATGAGGGCCGGCTGACAGCGCGTCCAAAGCCTCGCCGATTGCCGCGTTGGCGCAACTGTCGAAGAAGGCATAGCACCCAATGTGGAGGTACTCGTCGTACCATGCTTGAGATTTCCTGTCGTTGAGGAAACGCGCCGTATCGTCCGTCGGCGTCCGGAGGCGGGGTTCGTCAATGTCGCGGGGGGGGGGGGGGGGGGGGGGACGTTCAAGGCTGGAAGGAATGACCTTTCCGTAGGTGGAAAAGTCGACGACCTCGGGCTCGTGAAGCTCGGGGTCGTCGTTCAAGAGGTCGATAGGTGGCTCTTGGGCAACCTTACCATCCTCAGTCGCAATGGTCATGTCAAGGGGAATGGAATGCTGCGCTGATTAGTGGGCACATGTGGGCTTGTTAAACGTTAAAGTTGTGCTAGTAAGGTGGTGCTAGACGCCTAAATCTGCTTAGAAATCCGGAGTTCGAGGGCCGAAACTGCGATTTGAATATGTTCGGAAGTATGTTGTTCATGGACATGGGGTAGAGCGTCGACTTTGGGCTCGGAGGTAGATTGCTCATGCTGCATGTTGGTAGACGGCGACCTAAAACGTGGAGAAGTGTCTCGTGACGCTCGAGAGACGATGAGACGATGTAAACTGACACCATGCTCGACTACGAGAGTCGAGATTGCAATTGCGCGAGCAAGATGGGCGAGCGCAAAGCAGAGAGTGCAAGTGCTCGGGGGTTGCACCGGCTTAAGGAGTTGCCGCTAGCTATTATTATTGGAGGCATGGCATGGGGCATTGCGCTAGGCGTTTCCTCAGTCCTCGAGGGTTGGGGCAAGACGCACCGCTTTTACAGTAACGCTTAACCGTTCTGGTGTGCGTTCTGTCACATATGCAAGTACGTTTTGAGACCTCTAGATTTAAAACAATCTGACTATATACACTCTTCCCATAAAGTCCGTTACTAGTGAAACAGGGCCTTTCGCGTAGGGCGGGTGTTTATCATGTAGGGTTTCTAGGGTTTAACTGTACTTTAGCTCGTCGAAAAGGCGGACCGAAACTTGTGTTGACGGTGAAGTAAAGGGGAAAGCGGGGCACAAATGGGGCCCGTCACGGCTACGAACTGACGTATTAGGGTTTGTGGGTCAACCCCGATTTCGGGGCATACCCTGATTCGGGCGCCCCGGAATTCGGATTATCCACACTTTGGCTCGTGAATACTCCCTAAATCGGCGACATAACACGCGGTTTTTTATGATCCCAGCATGTTGTCCGCAACCATGGGAGCACGTGGGTGTGATGGCATGTGCCGTTAAGATGCTTGACGTGGGTGGGGTAGGGGCCGGAAACCCACAACTTGGGAGGCTTAAAAAAAGCCTAACTTTGCCGTACGGTGTCCGATTCGAGCAAACTAAGCTGCAAATGGAAGCCCTTCCTCCATGTAACTGTAAGTTTTACGCCTAACGGCCGGTTTTCGCGTTACATCCGCCGTCCGATACCATCCAGCCCCTCGTACAGCCAACTAAAGTTTTTAGGGCTTCAAAATCTGCCACATTCGCGCGGGGATAGCAACCCTTGGACAGGTGGTACCCGCACACCCGCTCCGCCAATACGCTCAACAATCAGCGCTGTATATACTGCGTCTATTCACGGCGTTGCCCAGCTCATGCCCCATGATGGCATGGAGCCGTGCCATTTGCCGCATGCCAAACCAAGGCCCGTGCTAGGGTACTTTGAAAGCTCCCCGCCATATTTCACGCCCGGCGATGCGAAAGCTTCAAAGGCCAGCGATCCGCGCGCTAGGGTGCTTATACTCCAAGTCAACCGTCCCTCAAGCCCAATAGGTCCCTAGCCGTGCTCCTTGCTTGGTTGTATTTTCGGGCACTTGGCAAGAAAACCTAGTGCACACGACATGCCATTCTCGGTGTCGCCGCTTTGTAGACGGCCGGGCGCAACAAACTCGGTGGATACTCGTGCAATTGTGCAAACATGCTGAGAGCCCAATGTCGAGTAGTCTCCCGGCTTGTCGCGACACTACGTGTACCGAGCCACGCAAAGAGGCGTGCATAACCTGCACATGCACAAATTTCGGCCTGCAAAATTTCGGCCGCAAATCTAACGTGTATGCCCACAATAATCGGAGCGTGCCGATAGAGGTGCTCACGTCAGTGAACAACGCGCCGTGGTGTGCTGTTCGAAAGTCATTACTCTACCCCCCAATAATCGAATTGCATGGCCATCGCGGCTGTGCGTGGCGGGTAATTAAATGCGTGCCGGTAGTAACGGACTTTATGGGAAGAGTGTATATTATGAGCATTAGCAGTCTCGCATTTTGAGCAGTAGCAGTACCGGATACGGGATTCAGCGCATCATCAATGCAGTACAGCCTGCGGGCCATACATGTACGGGATTAAACTGCATCTCCAACCGCCATCAATATCCATCGCAGATTATATTTGGATGAATAAATCAAATCATTGCGATTACAAAGAAAGTAGTGGAATCCACCCGCAAAGAAGAAAACAAAACGAACAGGCAAATAAATTAATTCTATGAAGAAAAGCAATGTTCGTAAAACGACCGTGAAATCGCCCTTGTCTGTACTGGAAACCCTCAATATCGAGCGCATCAAGCCGTCATCAGAGAAGCTGCTCTCGCTGCTCCGAGCACTCTGAGCGCCAACGGTGTGAAGGATGATGACGCGCCGCGGCCCACATCAGTATTGACGAACACCAGAGTGAACGACGTGGAAAACGTCATGACTCTTCCGCGAGGACAGTTAGACAACTTAATTAAGTATCCAAGCCTGGGATGCCAGCACCACCGGGCGATATTCGCGACGACGATACTGGGGCTGTGGGTTCTCGTCGCCGGCTCGACAGTAGAGAGCGACGCCGTCGAGAGGTCGTTACAGTGGGCGCGCAACTCCCGAAACGTTGAGTCCCCAGAGAAGTTGGTCGAAACGGAACCACAAAATACCAGTAGGCGTGCGCTACTCTTTGGCGCTGCGGTCACGGAACGGGAAGAAGTTCTGACGTCGTCATCCCTGCAGCAGTCTGGCTTAGGCGGGAACAAAATCAACAACGATGCTACTTCCAAGAGTGACGCGGTGAACGCGGTTCAGCAGAAGGCGCGTCAGTTCGTGCAGGAAGCAAACGCACTCAGGGACCGAGCGGGAGCGCGTGAGTCCACTCGCAAGGCTCCAAGTGAGAGAGATGAAAATAAGGAAGTGGTAGTCTCTACAGTGGGGTCAGCGACGCATCACGCGAGTCGCCCGCCGAAGCTCATCGCGAAGTTAAGTGATCCGCCGGCGCATGCGGGCGAACCCCTAACTCCTCCCGCGATATCCGCTGTCGAGGCCAAGGGTCGAACGAATCGATTCCTTTCAACGACCGAGAGTATTGCGAAACAGATAACGGCGACGGGGTACAGCCAGGCGGATCGACGCCGACTATTCCGGTGCGCCAGTTGAATGCCTGCCTGCTTACTACTTGTAGCAACTATTGCCGTCGGGTGCGAAGTGGGTTGCATCTTTGTTGCGGGGGGGGGGGGGGGGGTTGAGGTACTGCTGCTTCCGTCTCGTGGGTACAGGTTTCGCAAAAATTTCACGTCGTATCTGAACGAGCCCCAGGATCGTGATAGGCTGGGCGGGACGCTGCCATTATGGCTGGCGGAGGCGATAGAGAAAGAGGGGATGGGTGTGATGGAGGCGGTGGCCAGGGTGAAGGCAATGATAAAGATCATGGTCATGGGGCAGGGCACCAGCGTGCTGGCACGCGAGTACGGGGCTGCCGTGGACAGCTACAAGGAGGTCATCCGGTTCAACCGCTTTGAGATAGATGGGTTCGAGAAGCTCGTGGGCACCAGGACGGACACGTGGGTGCTGAACAACATCGACATTCGGAAGGGGAAACCACCGCCGGGGATGAAGATGCTGAACAAAATCAAAAAGATTCAGATCTATGTGCCGTCACGACGATCGAAGGACAGGGTGCAGCGCTCTTTGAAGAGCGTGAAGCACAAAAACGTCAGGGTGAGATCCCGCGCTTGACCACCTCATACTGATCTGTGTGCATGTGCAGCTGCTGTGGCATAATCAGTCATCGGAGCGGCTGAAGGCTCGACGTGCTGGCGCTGTGCAGGTCACAATGTTTGACTATCCCAACGAGCAGAGGTGGAGAGGGATCCTAAATTTCACAGGGAAGTACTTCAGCACGGGCATGGTCACATTGATTCACCTCACGAATGTGGCTCCCGTTGGCATCCACGGCTTCGATTTCGGGAAGGGGTCCCACGGGCACTACTTCGCGCAGCTCACTCAGGACACCTGCCATGACGTTGCGGGTGAGGGTTTCATTTTTCAGCAGCTGCAGCGCGATGGGGTGCTGGTGCCGCTGGCATGCCTGGAGGCGGTAGACAAGGAGGAGGCGATGCGGGAGTGCACTGTGATGCCCCTAATACCGCCCGCGAATAAATACAAAAAGAACTGTCGGAAAAACAACCACGGGGAGCGAGTGGATTTGAGTCCAGAGGAGAAAACGAGAGGGGATGCTGCCGTGCTGGGGACGGCAGGCCTTCCCAAACCAATTGTACGTCAGCGCGGATGACCTCTCAGCTTGTCAGGCCATCAAGTAGCGCTCAAGAGGAAATAAGGAGACAGTGGCGATATTTCAGTGATTGCTCCTAGCGAGTCTGCCGTCGATACCAATCATTTGCCTGAACCATCTCAGCCAAATGTGGCGGAGCAAGTACACACGCAACTTCGTCAAACACTTCAATCCCCCAACAGTGACGTACAACGGCTCCTTTGAGCGGCTCGTCACATGAGCCATAAACCGCCCCTGCTCCCCGTCTCACATCTTGATGCCATAGTGAATGGCGATATTTGTAAAATTCTTTGTCGAGGATGTGGCATGATTTCTAGTGCCGACAATAGGACACCAAAAGTTGCTTGCACTAGAGCATACCGTGTCGCCTTTCTGTATATTAGCGCTCATGAATTTAATTCAACGTCTGCTCCGGACACCAGTAAGCTCTATTCCACAGCAATCCACGCTGTTCTTGTTTTCGATATGCAACACTCGTTGCACATCCCACAAGTACTCGAGACTGGTACTGGCTAGCAGCATGTCGCACGCTCACAATCTTCAGGCGAGTGCTTTTCAGGGCTTCGACAACAGCTCGTTCAACATTCGCGGATGGCGCAGCGACACTCCAAAGGTGCAAATGTGGATGCGTCGCTGTTAGCAATGCCCGAGAAGTAGAGCTTGTTGCGCGGCGTAAGAGGGCGGCATCGGTGGACATATTAGACTCGAAGAATGTGAAGGTAAGGCGGTGTTACGTGAGGCCGCGATTGATGACACACGGAAACGATTTCCCGCCTTCGCACACAGGATACGCAGTGGTGACGTCAAAGAAGCCGAAACATATAGCCGGCTTCTACGAACATAGTCTCTTATCGGCTTCTATAGTTGGAAAATGCGCTCCACTAATCCGCGCGCAGTTTCTTTGTTATAGCCACGCGACCGATGGCGGGCCGATTAATATGCCATTATAATTTGCCGATCAGTTTGAAAAATTGGTGATGTACACTCTTCCCACAAAGTCCGTTCCTACTGACACGCATTTAATTACCCGCCACGCACTGCCGCAAAGGCCATCAAATTAAATTGGGGGTAGCACTCTGAGGTGCGATCAACACGCCACGGCGTGTGCTCCACTGGCAGAGGCATGCATGTCGCCATGCCCCAGTTTTTGTGGGCACACATGCTGGATTTGTGTCTGATTTTTTGTTGCCCGAAACTCGTGCATGCGCACATTATGCACGCCTCTATGTGCCGCTTTGCACTTTTGTTTGTCCCAAGAAGGAGGGAAAGTGCTCGACATTTGGTTCTCAGCAAGTATGCACAGTTGCTGTAGTATCCACCAAAGCGTGCAGCGCCCCGCCGCCAAGAAAAAAACGCCTCGAAGAATAGCACGTCGTGCGCACTTGGTTTTCTTGTCATATGCCCGAAAGTACAGTCAAGGAGCAAGGGCGGGGGGCCTATTGGGCATGAAAGGTGGTTGACCAATAGTGTAAGCACCCTAGAGCGCGGGGCGATGGTCTTTGAAGCTTGCGCATAGCCGGGCATGAAATACGGGGGAAGCTCCCAAAGTATACAAATGCTGGTTGTAATTTGGCAAGCGCCGAATGGCACGGCAAAATGCCAACATGGGGCGTGAAATGGGCAACGCCATGAATAGAATAAATTCGGTGCGCTATTTTTTTTTGGCGTGTTATTGGCGAAGCGATTTTGCGGGTACCACTTGTAGAGGGGCTGCTAGCCCCGCGCGAATGTGACAGATTTTGAAACCCTAACAACTTTAATGGGTTATACGACGGCTTGAATGACGTCGGACGATGGATTTGACGCCAATACCGGCCGGTAGGCGAAAATCGTAAATGAAAATGATTTGGGGGAAGGGCTTCCATTTGCATTTTAGTTTGCCTCATTCGGACACCGTGCGGCTAAGTTAGGGATTCGAAAGCCTCCCAAGTGGAGGGTTATTGCCCATGTCTCATCCACATCAAGCATGGTAACGGCAAATGGCGTCACAGCTACATGCCCCCAAGTTTGCGGACAACAAACCGAGATAACAAATAATATCGCAGGCGGTGTCGCCAATTTAGGGAGTATTTAGCGCCCAAAGTTTAGGGTTCCATAATGCGAGCAAGGATATGGAGCACACGAGGAGGTCCGGTGGGGGTGGATGGTGGAAGGATTCAATCGAAATTGCAGAAGTGTTGTTGATGTGTAAGAGGTCGAAGTGTGAGTGTTGCCATGTGATAATGGGCAATGAATGGTGAGGTATGCCGGGATGTGGGAGTGTACCTATGTTGGAGTGGTTAGTCCATTGGCTGGGGAAGACCACATGGTTTTGATATGTGTCTACTTGAGCATTGGTGATGATTATGTAGGAGGCGGAGGGATTTCAGTGTAGTTTGGCAAGTGAGGTGGCTATGGAGTATATGTTATCTAATTCTTGGTATCGGCCCCATTGGAAGGAGAGTACTGCAAATACATCTAGGTTACCTAGTGTGGTGGGAAGGCCGTATTCGAGGTTTAAATCAAAAAGGTGATTGTGAGCTGTGATGGAGCAGGTTTGTGGGTGGTAATGAGGCAGTAGTGCGGCCGGAGTAGTTGTGGTTATAGTGTGTTGCCTAATATTAGGTAAGGGGGTGGGGAGGGGGTGGGGATTCTATACATGATGAGAACGACATTCAAGACTAAGAGTTGTTAATGGGGTAGGGGTGGGGTAGGTGGCTGTATTTGGGGTCGGTGGTGGGCTAAGGGAGCGAGGGCTGTCGGTGTGCGATGCGTAATCGTCCGCGAAAGGCGATGCCGGGCGAGTGGGCCAGTGCATGTCACACGACACCACGACATGCTAGACATATCATGTCTAGTAAGGTTTAGTGTATCGGATTTTATAGTTGAGGATTTTATAGTTAGCGTGACGGGAAAGGAGAGGTTGAGGTGGGTCGATCATGACATGGTTGGGTGCTCGGAGGAGTGTGAGACCTATAGTAAGAATATTAAGGAAAATATATCATCTTTTGAACTATAGGACGACGCCTAGCGGGCCGGAGACTGCAACACTGGGGAGATAGAGCTCTAGGGGAAAGGCGAAAGTCTTATATGAGGGCGCTTGAGCAAGGCTTAGCTGCGGAGGTCAGCATGAGGGGGCGTTGTGCGCTAGGCTGTGTCTTACTGTGGGCCGGAGCGGTCCGATCATAGGTGTTCGATGCGGGAGATCTCCGGGCGGGGTGCTCCATTGGGAGATTAGTCGATGTCGATTTGAGTAGGGGGTAAGAGGGCGATGCTATGACGTGGGTGGTCAGTGCATGGAGAAGAAGCAAGGTAGGAACAACGGGTTGGGGGCTTACATCCCGGAGGGTTGGCGTGTGGTGCCATGTTGTTCTCTTTCCGGCGGGTGGCCTCTTTTGTCCGGTCTATAGGACGTGCCAGATGACCCATTTGTACGACGGAGGCGGGGCAAAGGACAAATGGATCGTGTAGTGTCCGCCTCTTTGGTAAGAGAGGCATGGTAGCATGCGTTGAGTAGCATTTTTTGTGTTTGGTGGATGTAGTGGGGTCGTGGTAGCTTGCGTGTGTTGGCGGCACACGACCATGTTCGAAGGGACATGGAGTTGTTGTTTTGAGGCGGCGGACATGCACGTCCAGACGCTCTGCGGGACGCGATGTGGCGCGCCGTGCCCGTGGGGGGGGGGGATTTTGTAATCGGTGAGATTTTTTGGAGTTAAGTAGTACTGTGGTTGTTTTGCGATATAGTTTTGAAGTTGGTGGCGCGGAAGCTTTCGGGGGGACAGAATTCGAATTTTGGAAAGCTGCGCCTTGTAGTGTGTACCGCCTTGTGTATCTACGGATCCATTGACCGGGGGGATCATAGCTCCGGGGGGAACATGTGGATGGTACCTATTGTTCAACGGGCCCGGTGTCCACTAATCTGTCGCTCATTCGGTGGCTAAGCCTTGAGCGAAGACTGCAAGGGCGTAAGCTCATTCGAGCGCCCGTCCCATCCCTGGTTTGGGTTTCAATAGTACTTTAGTATTACTTTGGAATTTAATACGGTGTTTACTGACGGCATGATTTTTTTTTGCGACTTTGCCATCGTGTGAACTTTGGTTTTTGGACACACTAAGTGACAAAACGCGCGATGACCTTAGGCCGGCCACTACTAGTGGAATAGCCGAATAGCGCACACGTGACCATGTTGCTGTACGGTACAGTACGTCGTTGTACGTTTCTCGATTTCAAGCCAGTCCAGTCAGCCCGAGTCGGCCTAGGATGTATGTGTGCTATTACGAGTTACTAAACGAATAGCGAATAGGGACCAACTACAGTTAAGTACAGGTAGATCGCTACTACCAACTACGGGGAGGAGCTACCCCGCAAGTCGCTATCGAAAAAGTTGAGTAGACGAGAATCTTGCTGCCACATCGATGGTGCAACTTGTCTTATAAGGCATCTCAATGTACGCTTCTAGATTTTCGATAAATTCGGCGTCGATCTACCTCTTGTTTGACCGAGTGGGCAAGCCAACAAGAAAAGATTTTCGAAAATGCGCGTGTCCGGATAGATCGCGCGCCGAGCGAATGCGTCCGCCGCTCACTCACAAGCCGCGCAGGATTCCATGATAGCGATAGGGACTACGTGGTGAACATGGCTGGGGATCCACAAGCAGGGGGAGGGTGTGCACGTCGTGGCTGTCCCGAAAGTGTCCGAGCTGAGCATCGTGGCGGCGCTGAGCGACAAGGGGGTGCGGATTAGCACCCGCAGCAGGAAGAGCATCAATGGCGGCCGACCGCGAGTCGAGGTACGCTTCAAGGCGCGTCATTTGCTCAAGGAGCAACGCGAGAATACCCTGGGTGGTATCGAGATTGCTCTGCTGAGAGCATGGGTCAGGGGAATCAGGAGGCGAAACAAGCGGAGAGTCGGCAGAGCGAGTTTTCGGCGCCATTTCGACAGAGGGCGAAAAAGAAAGAACTAAATAAAAAACAGGCAGCGGTAAAAACTGCTAGTCGGACTCGTGCCTAACAGCGGTTTCAGAGAGACGGCCTGATGCCCGCCGACCCCTCGACTTGTAGCCCCGGGGTGTCTCAAAGCACCTTCTCTGTATCCTCCACCCAGTGTGGGGCACAAGTCGAGGACAAGGCCAGGACAGGTGGAGCGCTGCGCTGGCGGCTGAGTCGCTAAGATAATAAATAAATAAAAAGGTAAGCTACGGCTTGCGTGCAACCTGTGGATGCGTATTCACCCGATAGTGCGCCCCCCCGTTCTCCAGCTTGGACCTGTGTGCACCCCGTCCACACACGACGAGTGCGTCGGTATGGGTGGCTGGCTATCGCCGTCGAGAGGCTGACTTAAGAGGGGTGGTGGCGGGTTTTAAATCGCAGTTATACTGGCGATACCGCCGACTACAAGTTGAAAGTACTAATTGGAAATTGGAAATTGTTTACAACATGTGCCGGCAAACTGGACCGACTGCTGTCTCTCGGGCCTCTCTACCAAGCCATACAGGACTTATAAGCGAGTTTAGCCCGGGTCTCTTCGACCAGGTACACCTATCGACACACCTAGCTTCACTGTGTGTCGACGTTCCTCGGGAGTTAATAAAACTGTAAGCAACCGCAGTAATTGCCACAGTCCCCCCGCCTAAGCAGTAACAGCGTAATAATTTTGATCTAAAAATAAATCCACTTGTCGAGAAATGCAAAACTAAACTGCTGCTCGACCTTCACGATGCTCGGCCCGCTCCCACCGAACCGGGGTGCCGACCGGCCGAGGCCGGTCGGCGTTCGGGAGGGACGACGGGCCAGCCTAATCTAGCTCCCGCGTGACTTCGGTCTTGCCGAAGATAGGAGGGGAAAGGCTGGCAAAAAACCCCTCCTCGCGCGGTCGCTCGTCGATCCCGCCGTCCCATCCCGTAAGCCCCGCCAAGGTCGCCGCCGCATCCGCCGACGCGTCGGTCCTCCTTGTCGAGGTCCCCCGTCACCTCCAGGGCAGGTGGGGGGGACCGAGACACATAGACATAGAAAAAATGGGCGCTCCTGCCTCCGCACCTGAATTTTCCCCGCTCATTTCCCCGGTTTTTTCGCTGTCTGGTACCCGGGTACCTGTCAGGTAGTCCGGCCTGCGTCCGTACCCTCCCCCCCTCTGATGCGCGTCCACCTAGCAGACTTTGTTGAGGTTGGGGCCTCCGCGCTCACCCGGGCCCCCCCGCAAGGGTCTCGTCTATCCGGTAGTGGGTATCGAGGAGGGGGGGGGGGGGGTCAGGTCGCCGTAGCCGGATCCGTCGGGCCGCGGGTGCACGGAAATTAGTCAAAACCCTCCGTGCCGGGTTTTCCGGCGGCGCCGACCCGGAGGGTCGTCGTCGCCAGATCTTGTCGCTCCGTCCTTCGCGACAGGCCTCCTTGCCGCCCAAGCCTACTCCTCCCCCCTCGGGAGATGTATCCTGTCGGCGTGGCGGCTCGCTAGTGAGCGCCCTACCCTGGTGCTGCTCCCCAACTAGCTCGACGCCGGGTACGGACATTATTTTAATTTTCCAAAAAAGCCCTCCGTAGAGGGCTTTCCGGCGGCGGCTGATCCTGAGGATCCCCGCCGCCTCACATAGCCGCTCCTCCGCCTGCGACCGGCCACCGGCCTGCTCCAGGTCTTGCTTCCCCCCCTGAGAAGTGTCGACCGGTACATGGCTGGTCGGCGGCTAGCGAGCGCCCTTTCCTGGCGCTACTTCCCGGCTGGCCGCCACCAGCTCCAACACCCACCCCCCACCGCAGATCCGGCCGTACCCTCCTCGCAATCAAACGCTTCTAAAGTACAGGTCCCACCCCCTCTAGGTAGGGCTGTCCTTAGTAGTATCTGTACGCGAAAAAACATATCGGACGGGCCGAGCGGGAGATCTTGGCGCCGGTATCGCACAGAAATTATTTTATTCAAAAGCCCTCTGTACAGGGCTTTCCCGACAGCTGCTGAACCCGCGGATCGAGCTGTCGGCCCTCTTAGCCCCCTACCGTGCCAGGCCTGGCACGGCTACGGGGTTTCCAGCGCCCACCACGGGGAGGTGAGGGGATGCCGACGGGCCTGCGAGCGCACCCCCCTCCGGGGCCGCCGCCGCTGCGCCGCCGGCGGGCGCCTGAAAGTACTAGTTGTCTATAGAAACTTGCCTTCTGCGGGAGAGCTGTCGATCGCAGCTCGCCGAACCAGGTTGTCGCGCGTGAGTGACGTGAGGCGGGGGCCCATAACCTATTGAACCATGCAAACACAGTTAGTGTGGAAGATAACTTACGCAAACGTAGTTACAGTCACAGTCCCGCAAACGGAACAGTTACGGCGACAACCAACCTACAGGCGTGGTGTCGGGACAACAAAAGTGTCAGAGCTGTAGCCTAGCGACCGCTCTGTACCAAGTCAAACAGTTTATCGGTATGTCCGATCTAGACATGTACTAATCATATCTAGAGTAGCTTACAGTAGCTATCTGCAACTAATACGTATGCGGTATTACTAACAACAAGGTTACTAGCGATAGTCCTAGGATTCCTTCTTCTAGACGATGGCACGCCACTGATTTTGCGTTGTCTCGTTGCTGGCATCCCTCGTTCTTGTACGGGTACTTGTAGTCGGTGAGCCAGGAATAGCCGATTTTGGTCGATTTTATTCTGTCCTTCAACTCAAGCATAAGGCGGAATGGTACGGATTCGAAAGTTGACGTACGTAAGCCGAAATTGCTTTTGTACGTTTTTGTACACGTTAGCCTTTTATTCCGTCACATGTTTCGTCATGCGTTTGCGAAAGGCGGGTAATACCGAAAAGCGCGCTGAACACGGCTCGCGATATTTACGGCCGGCTAGCCAAGTACCGGCTGAGCCGTGTTCTTACGAGCCTTGTACTTTTATATTGGTATATAGGCTTAAGACCACATCCCCCGTTGCCCGTACTCTTGGTATGTCATTCACATCCCCGATCCGATTGTCCACAAGCTTGAAGAGTTCATGCTTGAAGTGGGGGCTACTATGGGGCGGGACTCGTGGTTGGAGGTCCGCCGTATTCGGTCGGGAGCTTCTCGAGATCCTCATGGGGATGTGTGTGGCAGTTAGCCTCGTCAAGCTAAACGCTAGCACAAATCAGTTCTAACCTGTCTAGTTCTGTCGTTGCAAGATGGCAAAACGATGTTGTCGAGAGGCGATGGTGAAAGATGTTTCACTGCTGTTCTTAAGCAGTATATGTTGTAAGTGAACAAAGGAATTGTTTAATGGTTCTGTCACCTCCCTCAACTGCAATGGGCTTAAATAGGTTTCTGCCCATATTGTCTACGCCTGCAAGCTACGCTTACGTGTCAAGCGTTAGGGCTGTCTAACCGTCGTCATCTGTCCTGAGACGCGGCCTGCCTAGCATTGGGTTTCACGACGCGGCTCCTTCTGCATCGAAGAACTCGCTCTGGCGCGTCATCTGGCTAGTTAGACTAATTAAGCATATTTGTACGTACCGGGAGGTACTGGTCGTACTGTAGCATCAGCACCTTAAAGAATATTGCAGTAGCGACGTACCCACGTGTATACGTCCGTCCTTTGGAAAAGCACGAATTAGAATATGTAACGAGTACCTGTACAATGTCTTGCAATGTACTCTTGCAGGACTGTACTCGTCACATGTGGTTTGGTTAGACTTCATGGCTCCGCACCGTCATCTTGTTGTTGATGTGACGGTTACAAGTGCTCGCATAAACACCAATGTTCCTCGTATAGGTGCTCGTCTCCCACTCCCGGGCAGTCTTGCATTGGGAGCTCAGCACGAAAAACTTGATGCGGACCTCCGCATTTGTGCTTTGCTTGGCACGCCTTCGGTTCAGTCGGTCCATGACGACTACCCCTTCGGTTTGGAGGATGGAGGCCGGATGACGCCTATGGCGGCTGAGTTGGTTGATCGCCTGGCTTTTATAATGGCAGTCCGTCGCTTCCCTAGCATGGGTGTTGCTGCCTCTCGTTCTTTGCGTTGTGATAGCTATCTTCGTATGCATCATTTCGTGCGTCGAACTACTTACGTTCCTTTTCGGCGCGTTTTTAGGGGGCGGCGATAATTCATGCAACGTCTTTCTGCTGCTCTTCATGGTACTTTGGGTTCCTATCTTCGCGACGCTTTGCAGGAGGGCAGTGCTGATGCTGTGGCATGCCTTCCTGTTCCTCGGGCTTAGGTTTTTTGTTTTTTCCTCTTTTCTTTTTTTGCTCTGTGGCCTCCGCTGCTTTTTCTTATAAGATTTTGCTAAATATTGGCTTATAAGACCGGCGGTGGCGCAAAAAAAAAAAACGGGTACGGGTACCCGCGTATGGTACAGGTACCGTAGGGCGAAAGTACCCTTGCTGCACATGTATGACTATGTAATCCTTACTTACTGTCAGGTACCACCTGTACCAACCCAAATGATTAAGGATTGGCCCTTTTTAAACTCCTTTGCCCACTTTGCCACTGTCCGCCCCTCACCTATCTCCATGGAACCTGAAGCCCTCTGACCAGTAGGTGACTCTGTTCCGGTGAGAGAGAGGCATGACTCCCGCCCTACTTGAATTGCAATCTCCCGCATTGATGACACGCTAAATTTCATGGGTCCTTCGCCAGCGAAGCCCTGATGTTGGATAGCTCTCTACCTCCGGCTCGCCGGTTCCGGGCAACGTTCGGGGTATTCGTTTTGGCGTCGCTGTTTCTTGTCGCATCAGCGAGCAGCGCCAAGCGCGACAGACTGTTACGGTTGGCGCAGAAGGGCCCCGCCGTCTACTCTCCGCCACCAGCTAAACCTGAAACGCCGTCTGGAGTGGAGCCGCCAACATTCACGTGGGGTGATCACCTCGACGGCGATAAGTCAACGGCACGCGCAGGTGAGTCAGCCACAGGCTCGACCACCGAGGACGGAACGCCTCACACTCGAAGCTCGACAAATAGCGGGACTGCCGTGGAGCCAAATACGACACGAAAGCTCATTCATGGAGTATACTCGCCCAGGGGCCGCGTGGGGGCGAACGAGTATGCCAGGAGCGCTCGCAAAGGAAGAAGTGGTCCCACGGCCGCCTTATCCGTTCTTGCCGGCGCCGGGTCAGCAGCAATGCGCCGATACACGAGTCGCCCCTCAATGCGCCCGACTCCAAAGGCAGGAGTGACTCCACTGCGGCAGGGCCGAGCATCGCCGGCCCATCCTGCGAAATCCGCTGCCGATGCTTACGGAAGGAGGAAGTCCGTAAACTGGAGGAACCGGAATCTGTCACCGTTCTTGGCCAACGTGGACCAAGCACTTCCGGAGTATAGCCTGCCGGACCAGCGCCGCCTGTTCCGGTGCGTGCGCGTCGTAAGATAAGCTTGTCCTACTTTTGACTTTGTAGTGCAGTAATTGGGAGTGAATATAATCGAATGACTGGTCTGATGCAAGCGTGGTCGAATCGGTGCAGGTTTCGCAAGTCGTTTGGGTCGTTCCGGAACCGTCCCCGGGACCGGGACGTACTCGGAGGGACGTTACCCGTTTGGCTGGAGGAGGCGGTGCAGGAGGGGAAGGTGATGGAGGCAGTGGCGAAGGTGCGGGCGATGGCAAACGTGCTGGTGATGGGTCAGGGCACCAGCGTTCTGGCGCGGGAGTATGGCGCCGCGGTGAACAGGTACAAGGAGGTCATTCGGTTCAACCGTTTTGAGATTAAGGGGTTTGCCAAGTTTGTGGGCAGCAAGACGGATACTTGGGTGCTGAACAACATCGACATAGGAGGCAGCCCACCGCCGGGGATGGAGTTGCTGGACAAAATAAAGACGATCCAGGTGTATGTGCCGTCGCAGCGCTCCAAGGATAAGGTGCAGATCGCGCTGGAGGACGTCGAGCACGACAACATTAGGGTGAGTCTCTCTAATCTCATACACGCGCATGGAATGAATCACTGAAGCGCATGCTGATTGAGAATGCTGGCGGGCTGTGCAGGTCTCGATGATTGACTACCCCAACCTTCAGAGGTGGAGGGGTGTGTTTAATTTCACAGGGAAGTATTTCAGCACGGGCATGATCACGTTGCTTCGTATTCTGAAGATTGTGACCCCTGTGGGCATCCACGGTTTTGATTTCGGGAAGGGCTCGCACGGGCATTATTTCGCGCAGCTCACAGAGGACACCTGCCATGACGTGGAGGGTGAGGGCTTCATTTTCCAGCAGCTGCAGTTCGATGGGGCGGTGGTGCCGCTGGCGTGCCTGGAGGCGGGCAGCAGAAAGGAGGCGATGCGGGAGTGCAGGGTTATGCGCATCACTCCACCTGCCAATAGGTACCAAAAGAACTGCACAAAGAACGAACGCGGGGAGCGGTTGGATTTGAGTCCAGAGGAGAAGTTGAAAGGGGAAGCTGCCGTGCTGGGTATGGCTGGCCTTCCCAAGCCCATCGTGCGGAGGGATGATAGAGCGGCATGCCCTCCCACAAATTTGCAGCCGCATGAAAAGTATAACCACAACATAGCTCACCCAACGTCTCAGGCCGTAGGGGGCGTGGGGTGTGTGTCGATCCCTGCGTCCAGTCAGTCACAAGCGCACGCGAGGGAGCAAGGCGATGGAGAGCTCATGCCGAAACTCCAATCAGCGGGTCATGAGCTCCTTTAACATTCCACTCGCCATACTCCGCCAGACTCACCCCTTGCGTATGGTGTTTGCAGTCTCTTATTGATGATGCGAGGTGTCAGTGAAGAACACCCCTCCACAGTGAGGGCCGTGCATCTAAAGAGGTGAAAGCAGACCAGCCAGTATTGTGGCAGCGAGGTAAATAACATGCTGTGTCGTGCCATAAATTCCCTCCTGCTTGCAGCAGCGATACAGAGATGTCCCCCATTTAACGAGAGAAACTTGCCTTAGGCACCCAAAAAAATTCTTGTTTGTGGGTGTCATGGGTCGTTTATGTTCCTCCCTTTCTATGACATGCGGAGGGGGGGCAAAGCTGTCCGACGAGTGTGTTGACCACGCATGGGGAAGCGTAGCCAAAAATGATAAGCTCAGCCACACTCTATCTGTGCGACTATCGACCTCTGGGAACATGCCACTCTCGAAGTGTTTGCGCTTCCATCTCCCAACGAATTGTTTGTCATTTTATTTATGGACGCCGACATATCAGCGCGACACTTCTCGCTGCACGGTGAGTCACTGTGAGTCAGTGAGCGGAATGTGCTTGCTTGTCTGTGAGGGAACGATTGAGGAGAATAATGTCAAGATGTGCCAAATACGCAGCGTGCATGGGATCCATTTTGTGTGTACAGTACTTCTTATTTCTACGATTCATCGGTACCGAGAGTATGCATGTGAGTGGGGAGCAGTACGCGGATGTGTGAGTGAAAGAAAGGGAGGAGTGACGATTTTCTTTGTTTATGATTGACGAACTGCGGTAGTACGTGAAGGTATGTACATCGCGTGATAATCTCCCTGGGGGATTCAAATACCCACGCAAACCTACCTGCACTGAGAAGAATAGAGGTTGGAATAGGAGACCCCGGGCCTAGATCCGTGTACCAAGACCTGAACGGCCTATCCGGGAGGGCCCTTTCGTTGGGACATCAACTAGTAGTTGGTTAGTTCATGTTATACGGGATTTTTGGTTTCTTTATTATCGCGTGACATGAAAATTACTACCTACGCGTAATGGTCGTGCGCTGATTCCTATCGTTGTTTGTGTGTGTGCGTGTCATGAGCTCTTGTGTTCGGCGAGTCAGTGTGTTTGGGCACGAAAGTTGCGCAATACACCTTTGTTTTGCTGTTGTATACGAATATGATTTTATATATGCAATCTGGTCACCGTAAGATCGCAGATTAAATGTTGTATAATAATGTGCCCGTAGCAGGATTGCGTGTGAGTGCAAACAAGCTCCCCCCACGAACTTGAAAAATGCTTGTGCGAGGGAAGTATTGTAATGTGCTTGTGATTATGTGTGGAAGAGAGCGCCATCAAACGAATGTGTGTGTGTCTGCGTCTTCATGTGCGATTATGCAAGCAAGGATGGTTGTGCCAATGTGGACGGGAATTTGTGATTGTGAAGCTTATGCTCTCGCATGTTTGGCAGTGTCGCGAGCTTCTAGGTGTACCTGGTCGAAGAGCACCCGGCCTCGATCCTACCATTTACATTAAAATGGCAGAGTGTGGGAGGGCTTGAAGAAAACAGCCAGTGCAGTTCACTGCTGCATGCTGTAAAAACTTATCTATTCTATTATCAATTTGAAGTGTTCACTCCGAGCAGGTTGCGCAAGTCTTAGCTACTAGCCCTTGTAACAATAAAACTTGTTTAGAGAACTAAAGTTTCTGTGAAAGAGGAGCCGCAAATGTGCATTTTTGCAGAAATCGTCCAAACGGTTGTTGAATATCTCAATGACCATTTCCACCTGACCGTACCTTTGCCAATGGCATTGATACCATCGGCGACACCGGTAGTGGGTGGGCCGTGGTGTGTGTCATCCATGCGTTTCATAGGCTGCTATCGTTTTCTATGCACAAAGTGCGGAGGGTTTCGGTTGTCTAAAGCTTCATGGATGGTTTCATGGCATGTGCAAAATTGGGTCCCGGCTGTCGACCCAATCCCAACATGTGTCTAGTCTATGGCGCGAGGCCGGTTTTCACGACCTTGAGGAGTCTCTTGCCCTCTTTTCTGCTAAATTGTTACTTCCCCGTCCATCCATTCCTACCTGTCATAGCTTTTCATCTGCATGGAGAGGTGCCAAGGAGTCAAGTGCCTAACTAATTAGCATAATATATAGTCATAAATTCTAAATGACGGTCGAAACATTATGCACTAGCACGAGCTAAAGCACTGCATATTATCAAAATAACAACAAATAAATACCGCCTGTGTCGACTATCCTCGGACGACAACACCGCTCTTCGCGTTGGCACCGGAGAATTTTGCTTCAGTTTACCGAAACTCTCTCACATTGCGTACGGGTTGACAGGATCATCGGAGTCTCCACTGCCCGTCGAAATCCGGCGCCCCTCGGAATCAAGGGCGGGCTCCTGGTCGGGACGTCCCAGCACGTCCGTGGGAGGCGGAAACCAGCGCTCCA